>JANZXR010000172.1:422991-483779 GCA_027575705.1 Erythroxylum echinodendron
ATAAAAAAGGAAGGAAAAAAAAAAACGAAAAAGAAAAGAATAGTAATGGAGGAGGAACAGTGTTCCTCCAAATTTGGAAGAACACTGTTCCTCTCCTCCAAAATGGAGGAGAGAATAGCGTCTGATTGGAGTGAAAAATCACTCCAATCTGCCGATCCTCCTCCATTTTGGAGGAGGGTTGGAGTTGCCCTTAACTATTAGGAATAATATAATCTGATTTCGTTTTCAGTTTTTGTTTCTGTTTTTTTTAATAAAAAATTTTATTTGACTGTTAATGTTAATGTGGTTATATTTTTATCATCTATAATAATTACATATTAGATAAAACTTAAAGATAAATTATTTTTAATTAAATAAATGTATTTAATCTCTTATATAATATTTATCAACAAATTATTAATAAAATTATGTTATTTTAATAAATTAAATAATTTAAAAACCAAAATTTTATTTATAAATTAATATTTATTTGAAATATATTTTAATTATTAAATCAAATTTTATTTGCATATTTATATTTTTAAATTTAATTATATTTATTAATAATTATTAAAATTTAATTACATATAATTTGATTATAAAAATTAGATTATTAATAATTTTTATTGATAATTAATTTTAATTTATTAAATATATAATGTTGAATTAAATTATTTATAATTTTTATTAAAAATTAAAAAATATAAAAATATATTTAAATGATAATAAGTCAGATTATAAAAAAAACAGAAACAGGAAACAAAAACAACTTTTTATGGTTTTCGTAATTTTTGAAAATTAAAAGAAACCAAAACTAAAAACAAAAACTACAAATTAACTGAAAATATTTTTTTACTAAATTTAAAAATAAAAATAAAAAATAAAAAATAAAAATAGAAACAAACACTCCCAAACTTAAAAGGCATATACGTGCACTTAAGGTAACGTTGTTACGAGAAAACTTCTTAAAATAATGTCGTCTTGATCTTAATTATTGTAACTTTAAGAATAAAATGACAACATTTTGAAATTTGCTCTAAAATGAAGTTATTTAGACTGAGCTTTAGGTCAGATTTAATTGACACGTTAAGACTTACGAGATTGGACACATGAGGTTTAAACAGATCAAATAGTAAGCAATTTTATTTTTAACTAAATCAATGTATAAAGATAGAATAAAATAATTAAAAATTAAGAGTAGTGTTTTTAATTTTGTACCCTATCAAACAAAAAATGGTACAAATCAATCCTTTTAAATACTGGTCAGTACTAACAATTTTGAATGGTACCTGTAGGTATCATAATTTTTTGAAAAATTTAAGGATCTTTTTGTAAAAAATCAAAACTTTTAATAAATTTTAATAAAACAAAATTATGCCTCATAAAAGTATTGTCAATTAAATATATTTTAAAAGAATAAAGACCGATAGTAAAACAATTAAGTTTTATAATATTATTATATAATTATGTGTAATGACTTTTAAAAAATTAATAACTCGTATAATGGCATTATTTTTAAAATTTTACTAAATTATTATAAAACAACAAAAAGATTACACTAGAGTACATATTTAGTGATGTGGTAAAGTTTAAACTTATCAACTTTCAATTTAACGTAAAATTTCAAATCTTTATTTTATTTTTAGATATAAAATATTGTTGTTGTTAACTTTAATATATAAAATATTGTTGTTATGTTATTATACAAAACATTTGAATGCAATTTTTTAAGTAAAAAATTAATAAAATTATTGTAACCATAATTGTCAAATTAGTATACATTTTATACTTACAGTGGAGTTTTTAAGATCTACAAACGAATTCGCTTATACTTCTAGCCCCGCTACTCATATTCAGGTTTTATGTGTAAAAAAATTTTGATCACGGTATCTCTATTATTGTCTAGTTGTCTCAACTTTTTTTCTACATGCATTATGATTATTACTTTTAATTTGTTAATTATTGCATGTCTCTTTATTCTACCTATTTGTTAGATTTGATTTATATGTGATTTCCCTGCTGTATGCATTTGGTTGACCAACTGAGCATTTGCTTGCTTAGCTGGTCGGACTTTTCTTCTTTTATTATTATTATTCTTATTGTACTTATTATTATTATTATTATTATTATATTTGTATTCCCATTTGTCTTATTATTATTATTATTATTATTATTATTTTGCCTTCTAAACTTGCATCATATATTTGAAGTTTTTTTTAACTCTTTTATGTCAAATTTGTCTGTGAGTCTACTAAAAACAGTCTTTCTATTTTATAGGAATAAGGCTGCGTATTATTAGACCTTTCCAAACTTCGCATTAATGCGAGATTCAACTAGATGTGATGATTACGATAAATGTAACAACTTTATTTAGTAGTTATATAAAAATTTTAAAATTATTGTTAATAAAATAAATAAATTATAATTATTTTAAATTTTTATTATTACAATTTTTAGAGATAATGTTAATGTAAAATTATAAAGTATACAATACAATATACTAATGGGTTGGTTTATAACTTGTGAAAAATTGATAGGCTATTTTATAAATTTGAAAAATTATATAAAATATTACTTGAATTGGCCGATATTAGTATATTACGGTACAAAAATTGGGATCGACTACGGTATTAAGAGGGAGAGAAAAAATAGAAACTGACAGTGTAGCTCTTCACGTAGAAGTCACGCGCCATGTGTTATTCTCGATCACAAAAAAAGGATCCAAAATTATCGAGAAATTATATAACTAATAAATCTTATTCGGATTTTGAATTAGTAAGCTGAGGTGGGAAAATAAATGAACACACATTTCATTTTCAAACCCTAATCTCATCGCTCCCTTTCTTCTCCACGAATTCTGGAGTCACCTCCCTTGTTTCGATCGAATTGGTTTCGATTCTGATTGATAGAACCCTAATTTGTTGTTTGGATTGGATTTGGTTCGAGGAAGTTTGGGAAGATGAGCGGCCAGATGGCTCCTCCTCCGCCTCCCAAACGAAACAGCCTGAAACGAGGGACGTCGGGGTCCAAAAAGTCGTCTTCGTCGCTGACGGGGACGGAGAACGGTCCCAGCCATGGAACCAACTCGAAGCCGTCGTCTCCGCCGTCTCAATCGTAGGTTTCTTCCTTTTTTCTTTCGCGATTTGGTGCAGTTTATATGTGTTTATGGGGAATTGGGTCTGTTTGATTCGTAGTTTATGGTTTCGGTGTGAGCTTTGGATAATCATTGTTTAGAGAACGTGATGTCATGTTGAAAATGCGTTTAGGTCTGGTGAGAGGACAGTGAAGAAATTGAAGTTGTCAAAAGCGTTGACAATTCCGGAAGGGACCACCGTGTCGGATGCTTGCCGGAGAATGGCAGCTCGTCGCGTGGACGCAGTTTTGTTGACTGATGCCAATGCTTTGCTCTCTGGGATTGCTACTGATAAGGTTCATAGTGGATTATTTTTATTGTTCTTTGTACTTATGCTTCCTTCATGATTCCAAGTATGTTATTCTCTGGCTCTACTGTTTTGGAATCTGGAAATAGGACATTGCTGCTAGAGTAATTGCAGAGGGATTGAGGCCTGAACAGACGGTGGTTTCCAAAATAATGACAAGGAATCCAATTTTTGTCAACTCAGATGCGTTAGCCATAGAAGCTCTCCAGAAGATGGTTCAGGGTTGGATTCTAGCTGCCTCTGTTTGATTTTATGGCATAAAATCATGGTGGTTGATTTTGATTTGATTAGCAAAATGTAATAATTCAGTGGCATCTTTGTGTGCTTTGTCCTGGCAACAGGAAAATTTAGGCACCTCCCAGTTGTGGAGAATGGTGAAGTTATCGCATTGCTGGATATTACCAAGTGCCTCTATGATGCCATATCAAGAATGGAAAAAGTTGCTGAGCAAGGAAGTGCCATTGCAGCTGCTGTTGAAGGAGCCGAACGCCACTGGGGAAGCAACATGTCATGTTAGTTTCTCTTGTACTTTTCCTTGGATGGTACTTTCAGGTTCTTGTCTCTTCACATCTAATGGGACTGCTTGTCCTTTTGTACCGTTTTTTTTTGGAATTTTGCGACTACTTCACTTAAACTATTTAATCACTTTGAGCAAGAGCAAATTTTCTGTACTTCTATTATGTTTTTTGATTTGCATGCCTAAAAGCAAGAGCAAGCTTATGATAATTTAGTTTATTTGTTCAAAATGAATCATGTATCGATTTGATCATGAAATTATGAGAATTTGAAAATTGAAATATAGGTTTTTAATTTTGGCCATGTTCATGGGCTTGGAGAATATAAGTGCTTTTGTTATATGAACTTCTGGTCACATATTGGAAGCGTGGGAAATTTGATTGGGAATGAAGTTTTGAACTTGTTTGTGTTATTTATATGACTTCTTCTTTAATTATCTCACCCCTGCGGCACTTGCAGAACTGGTATATGTGTTTCTTGGATATCAATTTGATATTATTTGCTATGTGCTTCTTATCTTCTATTCCAGCTCCATATAATTTCCTAGAAACTTTGAGGGAGCGGATGTTCAAGCCTTCACTGGCAACTATTGTCGGTGAACAAACAAAGTAACTCTTAATGCTAATTTGTCTTTTGGTCCATTTAATCACTTAATTTAGACATTGAGGAGGGTTTTCTGTACCAATTTCTGTAGCTATACATGTTTACAGGGTTGCGGTTGCTTCACCATCAGATCCAGTCTATGTTGCAGCGAAAAAGATGAGGGAATTGCGGGTTAGCTCAGTCATTGTTATTACTGGGCACAAAATTCTGGGAATCCTGACGTAACATTTCTAAACCGAATCTTATTTGCTCAATATTCCCCAAGATTATTTTTTTGCACGGATGCTGTTTTGGAAGTATATTGGTGTTGTTTTTATGTATATTTGTGGTGTTCTTTTATCAGTTGATGCTCCTCACTTGCAGTTCAAAGGATATTCTAATGCGCGTTGTTGCACAAAATCTTTCTCCTGAATTGACTCTAGTGGAAAAGGTTCTTTTTACTCCTTTTCACTTGTTTCCGTGCATTTTCAAACTCCATGAGTTAGTCGATGCAAAATATACATGATTTTTATTTTAATTATGATACTCAGCATTTTACTTGGAGTGAAGTTTAACCCTACAATTCAGTGATAACCTTTTAATGAATTAAGCATATGACAGTAAGGTTGTGCATTCTCTTGACATTTTTATGATTTGCCCCTTTTTCCATGCTAAAGGTGATGACACCAAACCCTGAATATGCAACATTGGAGACTTCAATCCTAGATGCATTGCATATAATGCATGATGGGAAGTTTTTGCATCTTCCTGTAATGGATAAAGGTTTGCCTACTTCTTTGAGTCATGGAATGAAAATTTAAATATCAGCTAACTTATTAAACTGCATATGATGCCAATCTATTGACTCTCTTGTGTAGGATTAGTGGTTGCATGTATAGATGTGCTTCAGCTAACTCATGCTGCAATTTCAATGGTAAGCTCTCTTCTTATTCTTACACCCTGTGCTATGCGTGCAACATTTTGTAATAAAATCGTGTAATGCGAAGGAAATATAAAAAGAAAGATCAATGAAGTGTCTACTAACCTTCATTGATTAAATTATTTTTAAAAATAAATGAACT
Source organism: Erythroxylum echinodendron (assembly GCA_027575705.1). Taxonomy (NCBI): domain Eukaryota; kingdom Viridiplantae; phylum Streptophyta; class Magnoliopsida; order Malpighiales; family Erythroxylaceae; genus Erythroxylum; species Erythroxylum echinodendron. Next base: position 428,591 of record JANZXR010000172.1, read on the forward strand.
TCCGATTGACAAGGGATGAGGTTCATTTTGATACTATGGAATTCTTATCAAACTTTATTGGTTCTTGCTTTGGAATTAAGTTTGTATTTGTGGATTTTCATCTAGGAGCATATTTCAAACTGAACTACACCAGTGCATTCATGCTTGTGTTATGCAACTCTTCCCCCCATAAAGTCGTTATAGAGCAAGATGTTGATAAGTTCTGTGTTAAGATAATTTGTGAATGCTGTTTTAGTTTTTATGCTAATGCTGTCTAAAAATTGGATGCACATTTGAACTTTTACTAGGTTGAAAGTAGCTCTGGAGCAGTTAATGATGTTGCAAACACGATGATGCAAAAGTTTTGGGATTCTGCTCTTGCTTTAGAACCACCAGAGGATTATGACACTCAAAGGTCATTAACTTCTGCATGCTGTGATACTTTTCTTGTGATCTGGTTACTTTTCTAACTAACACTGTAAAATGCTTCTATCAGTGAAATGTCAGTATTGATGACCTCAGATGCAGCTGAAACGGGAAAGTTCCAATATCCATCCCTTGGTCTGGGGAATTCATTCGCTTTCAAATTTGAGGATCCAAAGGGCCGAGTACATCGATTCAATTGCAGTAAGTGGTGATTCATTGCAATATCGATCATATTATATGCTATATAAGTTCCTCTATTTGTATGTTAACCTAAATATGGATATGAGGCGCATGATTGTTTGGTACAAATTAAAAAATTGAGAAGGTCACGGAACAAAGTATGAATGATACGAAAATAAACCATCAACCTGGATGCATATTCACCTCAAGCTTCAAAGAATGTTTGTTGGAGAAGTAACTCAATCCAACTTAGCTTTGACATATTCATTGTGCATTCTATTTGTTTCAGGCCCAGAAACTGTAAATGAGCTTGCATCTGAGGTCTTGCAAAGGATTGGTGCTGGCAATGGTCAAGATCATCTTCAACTTTTGGTGGGATAGTAATAACATAAATCTTTTATCCAAATCCTTTCTGAATTCCTAGTCATAAAGTTTGCCTTAATTAAAATCCCTTTTGTAGTATGAAGATGACGAAGGTGACAAAGTTTTGCTCGCAACTGATGGAGACCTCATCAGTGCCGTTAATCATGCCAGATCTGCTGGACTGAAGGTAACATAGTTCCTGCGGTATCTTTGTGCCTTTTGTGATATACTAGGGTTATATCTGAGCTGAAGCAAAAACCAAAGTTTTAGTAATATTCAAATTTAAAGAATTTTTTATTAGACTTTATTCATTGCTTTATATGACTCGATCTCTCCCCCACTATCCCAGGTTTTAAGATTGCATCTGGATTTTACTGATTCAAGCAAGGAAGAAACTTCAGAACCGACTACAACTACCCTCCAGAAGAGTGGATGGTCATCTTTCCAGTATAGTATTATCGTGGGTGCAGTTGTTGTAACAGGCATTGGTGTGCTGGTTTGTTTGAAGCGCTCAAGTCTGTGAAACCGTGCTGATTTCTTTAAGCAAAGCATGTTAGGGTTTTAAAAACTGATCATAAAGGGCTCTCTCAATATCTGGAGATGTTTCTTGGGCAGAGTTTGAAGTACAAACTGAGGGGAACAGCAACAATGAAACTGAAGATTGTTCAAATTGGGCAGGGAGCCTGCTGCCGCAATTTTGTTACTACGATCGAATCTAAGAACGAACAACAATTAGCGTAGAAGTGATGTTGATAAATGAAACCCAGAGCATTAACTCAACTTTGTTGTTATATGTCTATCAGCTTACATGAGGTGAGAAAAAAAGAAACATATAAAAGTATCTTTTCGCTTTGTATAGAGATGAAAGAAGTGCATTCTTTCTATCTGATTTCTATGGCTAATTCATTTTCTTTTTGAGCTTAGGCAAAGCCAAGCAAGATTTTCTTGCGTTTTCTATCATATGTATAAGTTCCATCTTTTCTTTAAAAATGTGATTTCTGAAAGATTACTCTTCATATTTTGATCAACCAGGTTGGAGATTTCCTAGAATTTATTGGATATGAATGCAGTTTTGTTTATATCTACTGAATTTAGGTTCATTTTCTTATGTACTCTTCATTTTCTAGCATGAAATTAGATGGCAGTGTGTGAAGATCAGATTCTATATGGGTACTAATCATTATATGTAGAGATTCGATTTCTAAAACGTTTCAGAGTTGATAATGATAATTTCACATGCTAATGTTTTGGAGGGGCTGTTCTAGTTATTAAATATTGAAAGTAGAAATGGGAAAAGACTTTGGAGTTGAATCAGATAATTTCCGTTTTAATGTTAAGTTTTGTTTGATCGAGTTTGAATACGAGTTTAGGTCATATCATCTTGCTCAATTAACAAGTTTGAACTTTGTTTTAGCTTTTAAATATTGTAAGTAGAGATCAGAAAAGACTTTGGATTTGAATTGAATCACTTCGATGCCAACATTAAGTAGCTCAGTTTCAATGTTGAGTTTGGTTTGATCCAGTTTAAATATGAGTTTAGGTCATATCATCTTGCTCAATTAACAAATTTGAACTTTGTCGTAAGTAGAGATGGGAAAAGACTTTGGATTTGAATTGAATCACTTCGATATCAACATTAAGTAGCTTGGTCTCAATGTTAAGTTTGGTTTGATCGAGCTTAAATAAAAGTTTAGGTCATATCATTTTGTCAATTAACAAGTTTGAACTTTGTTTTGACTTTTATATCATTGAGTTTAAATTTTGCTCAATTAACATGTTCGAATTTATTTTAAAGGATTTGTTTTAATTTTAAGTAACAATAGGAAAAGAGTTTCGATTTCAATTTTAAATTTGGTATGATCACATTTGAACATTTCATTGAATTTAAAGTTTGATCAGTTAATAAATTTAAAATTATTTCGTTTAATTTAATAAAAATTATAATAATTTTAAAAAATTGAGTTTTAATATATTCAATTTATTATATTGTATAGACATTTTATATTTATTATTGAAACTAATTATTACAATATATTGCAAATGTAATTAAAAATTATTTTAAAAATAAATAATTATAATAACTTTATTCATAATTAAAAATTAAAAATTTCAAGTAGAAAAGAGATAAATGGAGCCAATCTAATCGACCCGTATGTACCCGACCCGATTTGCATGTGCTACTCTCTCTGGTTTTAACGATCTCAGCGATTACCGTGCTCGTGAGAGGGAAAAATATGAAACCTCCGATCACAGGACTCCTCATCTCACTTCTTCTCCTCCATTTTCTTGCCTCCCAGACAGCATTTTCCTGGAAGAAAGATGAGTTCCGCAACTGCGACCAAACTCCTTTTTGTAAACGCGCCCGCTCTCACAAACCCGGCGCCTGTTCCGTCATTGTCCGCGACGTCGCAGTTTCCGACGGCCACCTCACTGCCAAGCTCGTCCCTCGATCCCTTCCCGAGCCCGGTCATGAGGATCAATCCAATCCATTGATTCTCACACTCTCGACCTATCAAGATGGAATCTTGCGGCTCAAAATCGATGAAGACCCTTCGTTGCACCCTCGTAAGAAGCGGTTCGAGGTACCTGATGTAATAGTCTCAGAGTTCGATGAGAAAAAGGTTCGGATTCAGAGGGTTTCGACGGAGAGGATCGACGGGGATGCGACGCCTTCCTCGGTTGTGTACTTATGTGACGGATACGAGGTGGTGCTTCGTCACGATCCGTTCGAGGTTTATGTCCGCGAGAAATCGAGTAATGTGAGGGTAATTTCGTTGAATTCTCATCAATTGTTTGATTTTGAGCAGTTAAGAGCCAAAAAAGAAGGTGATGATTGGGAGGAGAGATTTAGGGGTCATACTGATACGAGACCTTATGGGCCTCAATCTATCAGCTTTGACTTGTCGTTTTATGGGGCTGATTTCGTTTCAGGTATACCAGAACATGCTACTAGTGTTGCATTGAATCCAACTAAAGGACCTGGAATTGGTCACTCTGAACCTTACAGACTGTTTAATTTGGATGTGTTTGAGTACTTGCATGAATCACCATTTGGTCTTTACGGGACCATACCATTGATGATATCTCATGGAAAGAGTGGAAAAAGTTGTGGATTTTTTTGGTTAAATGCGGCTGAAATGCAGATTGATGTGTTGGGTAATGGGTGGGATTCAGAATATGGGCTTTCCCTTCCTGTAGAGAATAGGATTGATACTTTCTGGATGAGTGAGGCTGGGATTGTTGATGCTTTCTTCTTTGTAGGTCCTGGTCCAAAAGATGTTGTTAGTCAATATACAACTGTTACTGGGAAACCTGCAATGCCTCAGCTTTTTGCAACGGCTTATCATCAATGTAGGTGGAACTATAGGGATGAAGAGGATGTGGAGCATGTGGATTCTAAGTTTGATGAGTTTGATATTCCATATGATGTTCTATGGCTTGATATTGAGCACACTGATGGTAAAAAGTATTTTACTTGGGATTCTGTTTCGTTCCCATATCCAGAGGAAATGCAGAAGAAGTTGGCTGCTAAGGGAAGGCACATGGTGACCATTGTGGATCCACACGTGAAGAGGGATGAGTCGTTCATATTGCATAAGGAGGCTTCAGAGAAGGGGTATTATGTGAAGGATGCTAGTGGGAAGGACTATGACGGGTGGTGTTGGCCTGGTTCTTCTTCATACTTGGACATTTTAAGTCGAGAGATCAGGTCTTGGTGGTCAGACAGGTTCTCTTACGATAACTATCTTGGATCAACTTCTATATTACATATTTGGAATGACATGAATGAGCCATCTGTGTTCAATGGTCCAGAGGTATGCTGGTTATTTAGTCAATCTTTATTTCTTTGTCTTCCATTAGTTTTTTTTCCCGCTTTCCCCCACGTGCAATATCCTAGGTACATAAAGCTTGAAGTTGTTGTGCTTTTATGAAGATTTGACTCGAAGAAAAAGACAGATTAGCACTGGAAGAAATAACTAGCTATTATCACCAGGTGTCAATGCCAAGAGATGCTTTACATTATGGAGGCGTAGAGCACCGGGAATTGCATAATTCTTATGGTTACTACTTCCACATGGCAACATCTGATGGCCTATTGAGACGAGAAAATGGGAGAGACAGGCCATTTGTTCTGTCAAGAGCATTCTTCGCTGGAACTCAAAGGTATGGAGCTGTTTGGACAGGGGACAACACAGCAGATTGGTTTCACCTTAAGGTTTCAGTTCCAATGATTTTGACCCTTGGACTCACCGGAATCTCATTTGTTGGTATGGACAATGCCTTTGTTGTGTCAGTCAACTATATTTTCTTTTTATCCTGATAATTATTATTTCTTCCTTCTACAAAGTCATTTCTCTTCCTCTGTTTTTGTAGGTGCGGATGTTGGTGGATTTTTTGGTAATCCAGAGCCTGAGTTGTTAGTTCGCTGGTACCAGCTTGGTGCTTATTATCCCTTCTTTAGGGCTCATGCCCACCTGGACACAAAGAGACGAGAACCTTGGTTATTCGGGTATTGACTAGTTTTTACCACTTTTTCTTTGCTTCCCTTATAATAATCTACGTTGATGCATATTTTGTGCTTTTCTTTCCTTCCTTCTTGAACTTCTTCTGCTAGCATTTCATATGTTTCTGGCTTGTACTTGGATTTACTATTCCTTTACATTTTTAGCTTCTAATTTGATAGTCTTGGGGAACCTGTAACAAAATTGTGTATACCTGCATGGCGGTTTGGGGCTGTTTATGTGCTTTAGTTCTGATTAGGAAAATAAAAAACTTGCTCTTGTGTAGGTTTTTCTAAAGTAAACAATTTGTTATGGTAGGGACGTATACATTTAAAAAAAGCTCAGTGAGTGCTTGGACTTGTAAGTAGATTATAACATTGTGTGAACGTGTTTTGGCTTGTAACAAACATGATAAATTATACCATCAATTTCCATGTCCTTGTCATCCATTGCTGGGAAGTTAAGATAATGCGTTGATGAGTTCAATAATTAGTTGGCTTGCTGATTTTCTTTGCACATCTAATGTACCTATTGGATCTTCTATAGCCAAAAAAAATTTAATATCCTATTGGAGATTCTAGATTTACTTGATGTTGATGTTAATGGTTGTTGAATGATATGAATCCAGTATGGACATCCTTGATATAAGAGTATGATTGCACAAATATGCATTAGGACTTTGTATGCATAATATCTCTAGCTATTTTATTGTGCTGAAGTGTTGGACCCTAGATATTAAGTTAAGAATTTGGTGATGGTCTTAAACCATTGGCTTAATGTCTTAGGAATATAGATAAATGAAAACCAAAAATGTTGTTTTATTTGCTGGTTCTGTATTCTACAATCCTGAGTTACATTTCTCAATCAACTTATAACTAGAAACAGTGTGATAGACCTCTACTGCAATTTGTATATCACAGCAGAAAGAAGAAAAATCCAGGACCTAGGCCAAAGACATGATCACCAGCAAAACGAGTTGTGTTGGCTATGCTGTTTTGTATTCCAGTACCACTGCTGTCATTATACATTGCTGTCATTACCTAATGAGGTGATAGCAGTCAGTTATCCTCTTTTCAGGAGTATATGTGTCTGTGTCAGAGGGGAGGGGAGGGCACTGATGGTCACTTTGTGAAACAGTCTGCCGAGTCCTTGAGGAGAGGATATCATCTGAAATAGCTATCATTTTTTGTATTCTCCATTTCCATCAATATACGTTTCCTCTCTCTTTTCCCAGTCTTCTCCATATTTCTTTATTTCATTCACTTTTTTCTCATTTGTTTTATCACAGTTCAGTACTGTCCAATTGTCCTTATGTTGAATTTGTAGTTTTATTATATTTTCTTCAAATATCTACAGCGAGAGGAATACGGAGCTCATAAGGGAGGCAATCCATGTCCGTTACATGTTACTGCCATACTTCTACACATTATTCAGAGAAGCAAACACAACAGGAATTCCTGTTATGCGTCCATTGTGGATGGAGTTCCCTCTTGATGAAGCTACTTTCAGAAATGACGAGGCCTTCATGGTTGGAAACAGTCTCCTGGTTCAAGGGATATACTCTGAGGTACTTCCTCCACACTAGATGAACTAGATGGATATGATATGATTTCTCCTTTGTTCTCTCCTATTATTTGGCCTCTCAAACTAAAATATAGTGTCAAATATTTCAACTAGCGAGCCAAGCATGTATCAGTGTACTTGCCTGGCAAAGAATCTTGGTTTGACTTCAGAACTGGAACTGCATACAAGGGAGGTAAAACCTACAAAGTGGAAGCTTCAGAAGATAGTATTCCTGCATTCCAGAGGGCTGGAACTATCATAACAAGAAAAGACCGTTATCGTCGAAGCTCCACACAAATGTTGAATGATCCTTACACTCTGGTATGTAATTGACTCCTGGTACTTTTACTCATAACTGCACAGTTTTGATCGTAAAGGTGTCATGACAATTACTTGGTGTGTCTTTGTTACCTATTAATTATTCTTTTATCCAACTTTCTTTCTCGAATGTAGTGCATATGTATCTGTATTCTTGTGAACATGTATCAGGCAGAAAGGTGGGAAAATTAGAAGGATACAACAGGCTTAATCTTGACGATTTTTGGCTATCTCTGGTACCATGTATTTAAGAGCATATGAAATGTGGATACGATGGCAGCTAACTGCCATATCGTCCTTGTGCAGAATGCTTTCTTACGATGCAGTGATTGTTAACGGAACTGGGCAACTATCCCATTGGTCCTAGCCTCTTCATCCTTCAAGATTTATACACAATTGTGAAATCAAAAATCAAAGATCTAATAGCAATGTTTTCTTTCCTTCTCGAAGTACCTGCTTTCATGATTGACAGGATTCAAAGAATTTTGATGTACCTGCTTTCATGATTGACAGGATTCAAAGAATTTTGATTGTCAAAAGACGGGGAATATGCCTCCATGCCATCGCTTGAATAATTTATTTTCATCTGCTTGCCATGTCAAACGAATCGGAGACAAACTTTGTGCAAAAACTTGAATTGCCATTTGCTTGTGCAGGTGATAGCCCTAAACAGTTCTCAAGCAGCAGAGGGTGAACTCTATGTTGATGATGGTAAAAGCTACAACTTCCTGCAAGGGGCATACATCCATCGCCGCTTTGTGTTTTCAAACGGTCAGCTTACATCCTTCAACGTAGCTTCCGGCAACAGTGGCAAACCCCAGTTTTCTTCTGAATGTGTCATTGAAAGGATCATACTGCTAGGATACTCTCCTGGACCAAAGACAGCTCTCATTGAACCTGGAATTCAGAAGGTTGAAGTTGATCTCGGACCGCTTAGGCTATCATCCTCCTCCGGTCGATCTTCGGTTGTAACCATCCGCAAGCCTAACGTTCGAATTGCAGATGACTGGACATTGAAAATCTTGTAAGCCACATTTAGTTATTCGAATTGCAGATGACTGGACATTGAAAATCTTGTAAGCCACATTTAGTTAACTTTAGATTCTCTTTCAGGAAACATGTTTTGATATTACAAACAACTTTGTTTCGATATTCCAACAGCTCACCTTACAAACAATTTAAGTAACTAAAGTAATAATAACCACAAATTTCTATTTTATAAAATAAAAGATTTTGAATGTCTTTGACTTCTTACCAGTTGACTAATGACTCGGTTCATGTGCTTATTCTAACTAAGCAAAATAAGTCCCCACACGGTATGTATGGTATATATTTAGTCTTTGCAACCAAATGGCACGACACAGTCAAAAATGTCATTTCCACAGTTTGATGCTTATATATATATATTCCCCAAGCAATATTTTAATGGTTTTATTAGATTCCTTATAAAATTTAAAATTATTAAAAATAGTTCTCTCAAGTGTCATTTTTATTAAAATAATATATAGAAAAATGAGTAAAAAATTATATCTATATCTACTGAATAAACTAATATTATTAAAATCAGTTTCATATTTTATTAAAATGATACATAAATTTCTTCTACTAATTTAGATGGAATTGAAGTTGTAACATTAAAAATATGTCAAATTTCATTTCTCCAAAAAAAGAAAAATTAATCAAAAACGTATAAGTGTATTTAGAAAATAAAATATAATTTTTTTGAGCAATACTAAAATATAATTTTAAAAAGAAACTTATGTCTTTATCTTGTAATTTTATAAATTATTAAAAAGGATAAGAAAAATATTTATTAAATAATGAATCGTAAATTTTTATTATAAAAATAATAAATATATATTTTACTATGAATTTATAATTAAAATCCGGTCTATAAATTAATAAATTTATCAAAAAGGATAGTAAAAAATAAAGAATCCTTAAGTTTTTATTATAAAAAACAATAAATATAATATATTAGTTGATATCATAAAAAATATTAAATATGATAGATTGAGTCAACCAATTAAAAGGAATTGACTAAATCGTAAGCTTTTCAAAACTCGTATATGTGTATATATCTGTTATTGGTCGGATGGTTAAATCGTAAAAATTTTGAAATATTTAATTTTTTAATCCAGTTTTTTATTTTTTGGTTTGATTTATGGTAATAATTTTTGTAGTTAAAAATTTATCAGTTTTTTAATTAATCGGTTCTTATAAATTAAAATTAATTAATTAATTTTTATTTAGTTATTTTTAATTAAAATTTAAATTCTTTCATTAACAAAAATAATATGTTTTAATTACATTTTAAAATTTTTAATTTTGTTTAATATGATATAATTTCGATTAAACATTTCGGATTAACTTCTAATCCGTTCCTTAAAACACTCTCATGTGTGCGTGTATATATATCCAGTTTCTACTATTTCCAAGAGACTTCAACGCGAAGAGCAAGTTAAATATCTTCATATGGACACCGAAGCTTCGTCGTAAGTATCTCACTTCCTCATTTAGCTTTGGTTTGACCGGAAAAAAACAGTCCCACTTTCTCTTAATCTGACTTATTCACAGGTTTGAAACCAGCGAGATGCTTGCCACTTTCTTGGCTTCAACCCCATTGTTGTCCGAATCCTGGAGGCTTTGTAGTGCTGCAAATCAAAAACCGTATCATGGTTACGTAATAGAGCAGATTGGAAGCACCGTTTGGGTGGCTTTTAGTGGTGTTCAAGAGGTTTTGGGGTCTCCAGATGATGACAGGAACTGGGTGCAACTTAATGGGGAGGGGGAAAAGCTTTTCCCTCCATTAACATGTCGAAGTGATCATGGGGAGGCGGAACCTGTTTTGGTGCATGGTGGGTTGTTGCATGTCTTCTTGGCCATGTACAATAATCCAGATTTCAGAAACCAGGTTAGTGTTTCTTCTGCTAAAACTTCTGCAAGATAATCATAGTTTTTGCCTTTTACTCGCTAGGAAAATGAGAGAATTCTGATAGATTCTGTCTTCCTGCAAATGGTGATCTTGATGAATCCAACTCTCAAATCTTTGAATGATTTGGTTTGATGATGATAATCCTGACTTTGAAACTCAGGGTTGGTAGGGTCCGTTTTGAGTCAAACTAACAAATTAATAGCATTGACGTATTAGTAAGTGTCCTTTTCTAGTGGTTTTGGCTTCATATAAAAGGAGTAACTCTGTCCAACCTGTCCTCAAAACGACAATGGTTGTATATAAAAGCATCCATAGGGTATGGCATCAATGTCCCATCAAGAGACTTTTCTTTCTTTTTTTATTACATTAGGTATCCAGCTTAGTCGGACTAATCTTAAGCCTCCAAGATCCCACCCCAAGAATCCTAGAAGATGTAAATTTGGAACCCTAAGACCCCTCAGGTTCCTACGTAGCTTGTACACTTCTGCACACCAGAAGTCGTTACATACTCGATTGGTCAACTGCTGATTGATCGCTGGCCCCCTACTCAGCATCAGGTTCCCACTAGCCTCAAGTTCCTTAGTAGCTTCAACTCCTACACTGCCGCTGGAAACGAGACGTCCGTAATTGATCCGATCAAGAAGCTGTGCCCAGGGGACTAGAGGATCATCAATAGGACAAATTCTTATTTCTCCTTCTTTAGCGTGACTCGAACTCAAGACCTCCTTTTTAAAGGAGAGTCTTAAGTGAGTAGCTGAAGCTATTAGGTCACTCCTCGTTGCCAAAGACTTTTCTTTTTATCAGTACTATAAGCACATGCTTATACTATGAAATACTAGCTAGACTTGCCTAGCAGTTGCGTTATATTCCAACTGACATGTCTCTATCTCTAAGTTCATGGAAAGTTGGGTTCGGTTCCACTTTAATCTATTACAATTAAGCTAAGTTTATTATTATTCTATGTACCGAAAAGGGTCTAAACGAATCCTTTAAAGAATGGTTGAAAGAAGATTCACTGCACTGGTTTACTAAAGAACAACCTCAAAAGGCAAAAGGGTTGCTTAAAGCTTTTCTCTTTTATCTGTAAAAAGATTCATGGTTACAAGTAGTTTGAAGGGTTTTGCCTTTTGGTCATGTACTGATTCATGACAAAGAAAAGAAAGGTATCAACTTTTCATTTACTAAAATCCTGATATTTATATTATAGACAACCACGTGATACTTTTTGCTTTCCAATCTACTAGAAGAAGAAAAACACAAAGGACACCATGAGAATAGGAATTTCTGGAAATTGTTGGCTGTGGGGGGGAGGGGTCCAGGCACCAAATGAAAGATGGCTCTTGACTAGTTGCTGGGAATATGCAAGTATTGTATCTTTCTGTTTTTATGTGAAAATGTCAGTCAACAAATTGAACAGTCACTTAAGTACCAAATGTTAGAAATTAATGACTAGAACCTTGCGTGTCATTATCATTCACTAAAAGATAGGATAGGAAGAGAAGCAAAAATGAAAGTATAAAAAGTGAGGTATACTAATGGAAGTTATTAACTAGGTGGGAGGTCGCCTGTTACATGTTCCAATCCCAGCCAAGTAAGCTAGGGTAGGTATCAAACTTTGAGCAATAATTAGGGTTAGCATTTTCAAACCGACCTTGTGCAAATTTAACGGGACAACAATGAGTTGATCGGATTTTAGGATGGGTTCAAATTTTTTAATTAGCAAAACGACATCGTTTTATTTTGACCAAAGTAATTCAAGTCACATATGAGAGGATCGGGTTTTACTGGTCTATTGTCAACCCTAAAGTTAGTGATTTAATTTACTTTGAATTGGCATTTAATTTTCTAATGCTTTAGATGGTTGTGTATATGTTTAGTTTGACCTTTCCTTTGGCTTGTTCACACCAAAGGGTAAGAATTCTGACTTCCTTTTTGTTTAGTTTTTAGGCAATATGTGAAAAGTATTAGTTCTATTTTTGTGCCACAAAGGTGTTCGTTTGAGTTTTACTAATTTTCCTAAGGATCTCTAGTGGAAAGTTTATTTCTAGCTAGTTAAATACTACATAATCCACAACTTGATCTTAAATTTGCATATCTTAACTTATTAAGATGATGTCAATTCTGTGTGAGTAAATACATGTTTAACCAAAGTTTTAAGTAGCTAGAGCATCATTCATGTAAATATGACTCGATTTGGAGATACAGAAGAGCAGTGACAAGTAAAAAACACTTTGAACACAAGTTTTAATCTCTTGAAATGTAACACCTTGTACATGCAGATGTTGCTGAAATTACAAACAAGCAAATCAGTAGTTGTAACTGGACATTCTGTGGGAGGAACCACAGCTTCTCTTTGTGCTCTTTGGCTCCTTTCTTGTCTTCAATCAACTTCTTCATGTGCTTCGGTTTTCTGCCTCACTTTCGGGGCTCCATTGTTAGGCAATGAGGGTCTCTCAAGAGCAATTCTCAGGGAAAGATGGAGTGGCAACTTTTGCCATGTACTGTCAAGATATGATCTTATGCCAAGACTCCTATTGATCCCAGTTGCTCCAATAATCCCTCAGTTACATTCAGTTGTACCAATGTGGCAACTGTCTATGGTCAGAATGGAAGCTTTGCAGCTTAACGATCAAAGCAAAGATGAAATCTTCAGTCATGTTTTGAGAGAGCTTCGGGCTCATTCTGGAGAAGGTGCAATGACAGGTTCATACAGGCCATTCGGAAATTACTTTTTCTGCTCTGAAGAGGGAGCTATATGCTTGGATAATGCGATGTCTGTAATCAAGTTGATGCATTTGTTGTTCATGATGGGTTCACCAAGCTGTTGCATCGAAGATCATCTCAAGTACGGAGCCTACGTGGGAAAAATATCTTCACAATTTCTGGAAAGCAGAGGTTTCACCGAGGAAGAGCAGCCTGAATCAAGCTATGAAGCAGGGGTTGCACTGGCATTGCAGTCCTCAAGAATAACTCTCCAGGTAGTATTTTCTATAGCCAAGTGAATATTTGGCAATGCTTATACTTCCTGACCCATAAGTTCTTGAATCCATTAACAGGAACCTGTTGCAAAATCAGCCAGAGATTGCTTGATGATGGCCAGACTAATGGGTCGCACACCGAACCTGAACTGTGCCGATCTGTCTATCAAGCTATCCAAGATAACACCTTACAGGGCAGAAATTGAATGGTATAAAGCATTATGTGACTTAAGTGATAACCAGATGGGATATTATGACTCCTTCAAACTAAGGGAAGCCTCGAAAAGAGACTCAAAAATCAATATGAATCGGCATAAGCTAGCTAGGTTTTGGGATAATGTTATCAACATGATGGAAAACAATCAACTCCCTTATGATTTTGGGAGACGAAGAAAATGGGTAAATGCATCCCAATCTTATAAGCTCCTTGTGGAACCACTGGACATCGGAGACTACTATAGAACACGGATGCACCGTATCAAGGGCCATTACATTAAACATGGAAGAGAAAGGAGATACCAAATATTTGACAAGTGGTGGAAAGGGAGAGCGACTATAGAGGATAACTACAAAAGGAGCAAGTTTGCAAGCTTGACTCAGGACACTTTGTTTTGGGCAAAGGTGGAAGAAGCAAGGGAGTGGCTAGATAATGTTAAAGGTCAGAATGATCCTACAGCTCTAGCTTTTCTGTGGCAGAAGATTGATGATTTTGATAGATATGCAAGTTCATTAGTTGAAAGAAAGGAGGTGTCTAAAGACGTAGTGGCAAAGAATTCAAGCTACAGTCTATGGGTGAAAGATTATCAGGAATTGAAATCGCAACTGGGGCAGTGTCACCTCAACTTCCGGTTTTATTGACGGGGAACTAGTTCCTTCCTATCTGTCCTATTATAGAATAACATTGTCAGATAGTTGCAAGTAGTTGCGTAGTTGCTGTTCAGAAACTGCTTCCTGTATATTTTCAATGAGAATGCCTGTACTATTATTCTTCTAGTTTAAGAGAGTATCTTCTGAAGCCACACTACTGAAGGTGATTGATTCTGAACCCACCCCACTGATGGCAATTGATAGCCTGTCTAAGATGCGATCAACAACAACCAGAATTTCATTCTAATGCACAAAAGTTTTCCAGCTTAAAGAATGCAGTATTGTGGGGTTAAAACATAGTGTTAGATAAACCTTGGAATGAAAAACTTACATAGGAATGTGAGATCATAGGATTCAAGAAATTAAGCAACCATAAACGACTATGATCATGTCAGGTCTGATGTATCAAAGGAATGAAGTACTTCTTCCAATGTGGTTCTTGTATTTTTGTCAAGGGGATTGTCTAGATTGTCAGAATGAGCAACATTTAGGAGATAAAGCTTCTTAAAGGCAACAAAAGCAGCTGAAAAGATCCTCTTCAAGCCACCTCTACTGCTGTCAACTTCATACTCAAATTCATATACTTGTAGACCTCCATGGCCTGATCTCTGAGTCACTCCAACCAACTCAACATCCTTTGTACTTTCCTGTGCAGAAAAAAACAAGTCTTAGATCTTAGCATTGAAGTAACATCTAAACTTCATCACATCTCATTTCATCCCTTTTACTTCTTGCATAGTCATTATTGATCAAAAGGGGTAGACCCTTACCTTGCGCTTTTCAGCTTGTATAAGCTTATCAGCAACAAACTCAGGACTCCCAAATTCACCAAGACTCGATAAACGAACCGGACTCACCACAACACCAATGTTGTTACTTCCTTTGCTCACCTCCTCAAACAAAACAGTTGCTCCTGCTTTATCCACCTATTCTTATAAAAAAAACAACCCAATTCTTGGCAAAACAGCAACCTCAAGATACAAATCATTAAACCATACAAAAAAAAAAAAAAACACACATAAGCCTCGAGAGCGACAGAGACAGACAGGGGATGAAAAGCACCTTAACGTAAGAAGATGGTCTGAGAAGAGTGAACCCCTCTTTGGAATCAGTGTACCTCTCAAGCTCCAACTCCTGAGCCAAAGACACGCTGGGGAATAACCCACTTAAGATTAGCGCAATTGTTGAGAGGTTAAGCTCTCTCTTGCTCAAACAATGCGATGGTAATTGAGTTTCTTTACATGGGTCATTGTGTTTCTGGGTAAAGATTGAAGATTTGTGCAATGGAGCGGAGAAGAAGGTTTTGGGAGGAAAAGAGAAGCCGTCATGCTTTTGAAGATAGTATCTTTGGTATGAGAAACAGTAACACATTCGAACAGCCATGGCCATCGAAATTTTATTGGTGAGCTTGTAGTTGGAGATGAGACATTTTTCTGGCAAGCTCACAGTTGGCGGCTATTGGTCAGAATTTAGCGGCGTCCTATCAACTTCTGTTATCTTTGTCGTTATATTAAATATGTTGTGAAAAATATTTTTAAAAAAGATAATAAATTGGAAATCGAGATTTTTCTATGTGTAGTTGTATTTCATTCTTTGATTTTCTATACATGGTTAATAAAATAATCGGTGGAGAAGAGTGCAACGTGGAACAGTAACACGACGAAGACAAGCGGTGTCTCCTTCGCTGATGGTCTGTCCTGCCACTGCGTTCTCCGCGGCTAACAAGATTTCAGCTTTCTCCATTAACACTTCTCAACAGCAGCAGGCCATGCTTTTGCGTTCCTCTTCTCACACATCCTTCTCTGTATGTTCTGCTTCCTCTTCTTCTTTTGTTTCTTCAGTTTATATTTTGCAAGAGGAATTTAGAAGCAGTGAAATTCTCTGTATCCGTCTCAAATTTAAAACCCAGAGAGATATAGAGCTGGATGGTTGAATTGGAGCTAAATTGGGAATGGAAGATGGAAATGTGTTAACTCATATCATTTGCTCATTTGCTGCTTCAAATTTTTGCTTGGTTGGTTTTATTTATTTATTAAAGCTGTTTGATTGAATTTTCAGATCTTTAGAAGTGCAAGGTGGGTGCTGGAGAGGGTAGTAACAGGCAAGTGATGTTTATCTTTCTCACCCGTAGTAGCTTGAGTGATTAAGAATGATTTATAAACCTTTGTACTGTCTTCATGAGATGTTGTTTTAAGACTCTTGTACCTTCTATTTCTTGGATCATAGGGAGCGGAATTACTTCGTTTCAGGGCTCTGCAAAGTTTGTACAGACATCCTGTCGTATCTCATTTCCTGGGACCTCATCTGGGAATGAAGAAAAAGTCCCTTCGAGCTTCTTGAGGGACAAGAAGATAATTCCTGATGCAGAACCTCCAAGCTTTAATGATGTCAATCTTTTGTATCAGTTTATTGATCAGAGGTCAATCTTGTTCTCAGTTATCTTTTGGTTCGAAGGATTGTTGCAATTTTCTTTGCTGCCAAGTGCCAATATATTCTATATGTCATGACCGTGTGTATCTTTCTATGTTCTTACAGCACTAGACTCATGGTACTGACTGGAGCTGGAATAAGTACGGAGTGTGGAATTCCTGATTATAGAAGGTTCTTCATCGTATCTGCTATATTAAACAATTTGATGAAGATATAAATTCATGATTGAATGCTTCTTGCTGTTCTGCTTAGCTTTTATATAGTTACCAATGCTGCTGCTTTTTAGGGAAACAATTTAGGCAACATACCTGAATTCATATTTTGTAGACTCCTGAAAGGGCAAGATTAAGGGCTTCTGTAGAATCCCATACTGCCTAGAAGGTAATTTATGACAGAAGCTCTTATGTTTGGAATTGAGTATAATTTTGTTCTTATGAGTTTGAGAGATCAATAGTCCATGACAGTAGAGACAGTCATTATTATCGGTGAGAAGTTTTGGTGCAGCATCATGCTGATTGAAGTATAGTCCTACGACTGATAAGGTTGACGTGTACTTGTTTGATTGGTAGTTAGCTGTTAATGTTTTTTCTTGAATGCTGGAAAATTTTGAGGATCACTCTGATTGGTACTGTATGCATGAAAAAAAGAGGATCCACCAGGTAGTTTTGGCTTGTGAGACCAAAATAGCTAGTAGGTAGAATAAGCTTATAGAATCTTAAGAATGGAAACAGCTGATTCCTTCAATTAATAAACTAGCATTACCGCATTGGTCTTGCTACTCAAACTAATTGTCTTTAGTACTGCATTTCAAGTTTGTGTTATGTCCGCAACTTTATCATTGCTAGGTTCCTCTTTCTTTCTTTACATTTGTGACATTGACTTCGTGCGTATTCTACCTTTTTCATAGCCCAAATGGAGCGTACAGCACTGGTTTCCGGCCAATTACCCATCAGGTGATCTGAAGGCATGTGACCCTATTTCTAGTTCTTTTCTGGATCATTTGAAGCTTAAATTATGCTAATTCACTATAAAAAGGGGCTAAAACAGGGACATTGCTGGACAAACTGACTGGCAGAGGTAGGACATGTCATGTATTATAGGTAGCTGATAATATAATCGAAATGTTGTTTGGCTAAATGTTTTAGATGATGAAAGAAATGGAAATATGAGACATAATTGTTTCGACAATCTCTGATCAGCGCAGGTTGATTTACCGAGTTCTAAGTACTTGCAGAGGAAATCGTGTGAAATGGGAACTTCTGATTTTTTCCTTTCTATTATTTGACTAACACAAATAGTTGTTCACAATGCTTTTCAACTCAACATATTGTAAAGTTCTTGACTTTCAGTACTTTATAATTATTTCTCTTGCAATGAAAAATAAAGATAAATAGAAACTCATTGTCCTAAAGATTTGATTTTATTGAAATTGCCACAAACAGGAGTTTCTCCGTTCAATTCGCATTCGTAGGCGGTATTGGGCAAGGAGTTATGCTGGATGGAGACGGTTTATTGCAGCTCAGCCTGGTGCAGCTCATTTTGCTTTAGCTTCCCTCGAAAAATCTGGTCGGATTAATTTTATGGTTACACAGAATGTTGATAGGTAACTAGCTGTTTCTCCTTTGTATTGGCAATTTGGTGGCTATTGAGGTCCATTAGCATAGTTTGACCTACATTCTATTTCAGATTACATCATCGTGCTGGAAGCGATCCCTTGGAATTACACGGGACTGTGTATATTGTCATTTGTATAGACTGCAGTTACTCATTTTGTCGGAATTTATTCCAGGATCAATTGAAGGCCCTTAATCCAAAGGTTGGTTACTGAAACTTCAATTTCTTACATACCACATACCTGAATTTTCTGATCCGACACATCCAATGTCAGTTAATTAGACCTTTGGCAAAGGCTTGTTGAGAAAATTGGTTTCCAATTGCAGTGGGCTGCAGCAATTGAAAGTTTAGATTATGGCAGTCCTGGATCGGACAAGAGCTTTGGCATGAAACAAAGACCTGATGGCGATATCGAGATTGATGAAAAATTCTGGGAGGAGGATTTTTGCATACCTACATGCCCAAAATGCAATGGAGTGCTCAAACCTGATGTAATATCTTTGGTACCTTGTCAGGTTTTTGTGTGTTATTTGTATTTTATTGACTTAATCCAAGATAAAATTGTCATTGCTACTTCTTCATGTCAGTAACTAACAATGACAATGACTAGGAATACAGACAAGAACATTTTTCTTGTGGCTTTCTTTTACTAGGTTAATATAATTAGGCAGCTGATAATTCACTAATCATTGTATGGTTATTTTGTAATTCAACTTTATCGAACACAATAAAGAAAATCTTCAAGTTTCTGGAACTTGGTGGTTATCAGTTTTTTCTGATAGATTTCTAATGGTAGTACTTTTAACATGATCCATTGAAGGTTGTCTTCTTCGGTGATAATGTTCCAAAGGATCGAGCAGACAAGGCAGTTGAAGCTGCAAAAGGATGTGATGCTTTCCTTGTGCTAGGATCATCTCTGATGACCATGTCTGCTTACCGACTTATCAGGTAGTTTTTTTTGTGAAAAAAATTCATCACTCCTTATTTGTACAGATACAAGATTTTAATACTAGTAACATTGTCTTTCTCAATTGTCTACTAGTACAGAACTCTTCTGATTACTGAAAAAAAAACTATTATCATTTGCATGTGGATGGTTCCCAACATTTCTCTTCCAATGAAGTTTGCAATCATCTTTTACAGCAAAGTTTTTCATGTTCAAAATATGAATTGACACTAGACACTACCGAGCAAAGTATATGATCAGCTTCAGCAACACCAAATTGATTAAGTGCACATACCAGTTCGAAGAATCTTAGAAAACTTGTGTTGCATCTATTTTTTCCTTTATCCAGGAAGATTGTAACAAATGCATTAGTTTTCAAGTCTTTTGGCTCTTCCACTAATAGGATTTGAAACTGAACATCTCAGAGCTGCTCATGAGGCAGGCGCTGTGACTGCAATTGTAAATTTAGGTGCAACAAGGGCCGATGACTTTGTTCCGATGAAGATTAATGCTCGATTGGGAGAGGTTAGGTTTGGGATAATGATTCTGGCTTTCGAGTATTAGACTCAGAATTTGATTCCCTGGTTTGATCCATTATGTCTCTCTATCTGACAGATATTGCCTAGAGTGCTTCACATGGGATCTCTCAGCATCCCTGCTCTCTGATGCAATTGGATTGGAGGTGCACTAGGTAATGCAAAAATCATCTTGGCAGTTCAGATTGTCACAAACCGATTTGTTCTTTTGCCCTTGGAAGGTCTTTATCAGAAGATAAGATCATGAGTCAGACATGCAACTTTCTTAAAATATCATCTTCACTTATTGTAAATTGTCCGGCTGGTGGCGTGTTCAGGAACTGAGACACAATTGTCTCGTGTACATGAACCATCTCTTTTATATACTTTCCTTGTTGGAAGTGGTTCTGGGAAATTCTGACAGGAGAATGCATGTTGAAGATAACAGGCGCTTAGTCCATTTCTTATATGAACAATTTGTTAATGCACTGGATTCATAAATCAGAAACTTATGGATATTCTTTGTAAATAATTGCGTTGAAGTTTCATCGAGATATAGTTGTGTATTATATATACTGACAAAGTTTAAACTCATCAAATTGGTCTCTCGATTCCAAAACAATCATAGCTCATTGTGCAAGTAAATGCTACTTCTTGTGCAAGAACAAGGAGCTTTTGGCTTTTGTTAACTTGAACATCTAAACAGCCATAGTTCATTGATGGCTTCGTTTGAGTTTCAAGCCTGAAAACAAAATTCAAAGTGCTCCAACCAATTCCCTAAGACAGTTTGCTTGAGAGAGAAATTCGGCCTCATCGGAAATATAAGACACAGAACCTAACAACACGGTTAACAACGTATCTTCACAGACCAACAATCACAGAATTAGTGAACGCCGTAGACACTGCCACCAGTAATATCCTTATCTTACATATAGATCCAGTCAAACCCATAATACACATAAGAAATAGTATCCGACCACGACTTCATTCCAGGTTCCAGCAATCGAGACCCAAAATGCTAAAACACCGGAGACAACACATTTCATTAGCTACATCATTAGCCCCCCATATAGTTACCATTATGAATCAGCAAGTGCCTTGTCAATTTCTTCGGCATGATCTCGAAGTACGTTCCACTACACAAGAACAAATTCAGGTCAAAATGTACAAATAGCAAAATGCACTTTAAGTTTGAGAGATGAATAACATGTACCTGATCCACACTTAGTGATATACCTGGAAGAACAAACAAGCATTCGCAGAGGTCAAGGACAATATATGGTTAAATTTTTAAGAATAGACTTAAAAGTATTATGGAAAGAAAAATGAGTTTGTTTAAGCCTTTCCTTCAAAAAGTCAACAAACCCCTCAATACACAAAGGTTCCCACGTTACGAGGGTATGAGGGATGAATATCAACTATACGCAGCCTTCTCTTTGCATTTTTACAAAGAGACTATTTTTATGACTCGAACCTTCTAATCATAAAGGAATAACCTTACTAGTTGCTTCAAGATTCACCCTCTCTATAAAAGGAATTGGTATTAAAATCTCGGACTAGGGAAATATTTTGGTTCGGACCGAAAATCTCTATAAAGGATCAGAGAAGATAGGAAATGTCTGAGTCTAAAGCTAACTTGTTCTGTCTATTCGATTTGGTTTGAAAGAAACCAAAGAATCTTCAGGCATGTTTATACCGACAAATATGTTGTTGCTAATAGAACTTACCGACAAATATGTTGTTGCAAATAGAACTTACTATTGGATCGGAGAGATTCTGATAGCCAACCAAGTTACTAATAGCCTAAGTTCTTCCATAAAGCATAATTGGTCTTCTCTTTTTTTGATTAATTTCTAGCTTTGCTATGAGGACTGGTTTCCTAAGCTCATAGTTTTATAACTACTGTTACTATAGTCTTGTAACTGTTTTGATTGGCTTTTGGCATTTTCAATGATATTTATTTATTTATCTTCCAAAAAAATCTCAGATATCACATCAACAAATGATTTGTTCAGGCATTCTTAAAGGAACAAAACTGTAATAAAGCTTAACTTATCACGAAGATATACACATATGGTTTTATGTTAAAACTTTGAAACCTGTTCAACAAACTAGAAACAGGGTGGTGGCAACATTAACAATAGAATGCTAAACGTCCCGGGTCAAGAAAATGAAGCACATAAAATGAGGGAACCATAATGTTCCATTTTGTCACAATACAGTTTTTCCTAATATCAATTTGAAATCTCTCTTACACAGTAAAGAACCAGAATCATGAGCCATAAACACACTGAAATCACCGTCATAAACATAAACCTTTTCTCTGAAAAGCCATTAAGAAAAAAGGAGGGTTGGGCAACAGCTTATAGGCCCTCCTGGCTTCATCTATAAATTGCAAATTGTTTCAATTTCTTAATCAGAAGTTTTTGTGCAAAATAGAGGATGTCCCGATCGGGAGACAGAATGGGGAAATTCCGTTATATCCTCGAGCACAACACGCATTAGCAAACATCAACATTTCATCAGCCATCTTCTCCAAGATATAATGTAAAAGAAGTTGATGGGAGAGAGAATGGGGAAATTCTGTTATATCCTCGGGCACAACACCCATTTGCAAACATCAACATTTCATCAGCCATCTTCTCCGAGCATATAATGTAAAAGAAGTTTCAGTGTACATTTCCCACCAAAAGTAAACAAGTGAAAGTTTTGAATAATCACATTTGGTCTAGGACTTCAACAGCATATAAGGCAGGCACTATGAGCTTGAAGGATCATCAAAACTAGAGTCTAACAATATAACCATTGACTAATAGAAAACTACATTGAAACTAAAGGAATGCAGGATAGTCTAGGTAACCACATTATATTATCAAAAAAGTTGCAAGTGAAACCGGATTGGTAGACAGTAGATTTTGAAGGTGAGAACAAAAAACTAATGAAAGAGGAAGAACAAATTTTAGTATCAGGCCACAAAATCAAGAAACAATCTATGTAATTCATAGCTAAAAAGTCTCCTCTAATATGTAACTTCCCTATCAGTGTCTTTTAATTTGACGAAAAATTTGCAGTTAAACAATGTATAAACCAATAAAATGTTAGGAAAGATCCTTCACTAGCAAAGACCATGTCATAACTCCATTGTCACTGAAATCTACCCATGTCTCCAAACATCATTTCCTTTCAGAAAGAAGGTCCAAAAGTGACAATGTCTTCCCACGAAGCCAAGATCATAGGGAACCAGACATCAAACAGAAAAAAGATACAAAAAAAGGAAGAAAATAAAGAAAAGAAAAGAAAACCCAGAAGAAGAAACAAGAACAAGAAAAAAACCAGAAGCAGACATAAAGGCAAACAAAAAGGAGGTCCAAGCTCAACAAAATCTAAGAAAATATAAGACTTAAAAGCAGAAATGCAAGAAAAGAGGGAGAAAAAGACCTTTCTTGCCAGGCAACTGCTTGCCATCTTTGAGATAGAACTCCCGAATATCAACCCACACCCTTCCTTGCCAGTTCCTCACTGTCACTCTCCTATTCTTCGATATCTGCTCCATTTTTTTTTCAACAGCAACAGAACAAAGTTATTATCACTCCAAGTAACGTGGAAGCACATAAACAATTGAAAATAACAATAGGGTATAACCTCGCAGACGACGATGTCGTCAGAATCGTCGGAAGTTGCAGTCTTTGGGGCTTTCTTGGGCGGCGCGTGGCCTTCGGAGTTGTCATCTGAAGCACACAAGTCCTCGTCGTCCCTTCGCTTTCCTTTGCCAGACATTTTTGCCTCCTTTTCTCCACCAAGTCTCTGCCTTTTGCTTTCCCTCTTGGACAGCTTTCAAGAGCTGCGTCCCTCCATAGTCCATACTCATATTATGTGATATTTTATTATTAAGAGGCATAAGATTGTATCATTTAGTATTTATCTTAAAGTTAATTTTCCGACCGGCCCAAGATTAACAAACATGATTCGGATCAGACATGGCCTTAACCCGATCCGATCCAAAAATAACGGATTAAGTTTTAGTATGGTTGAATTTTAAGTCGAGTTTCACGAAACCAAGCGAAAGTGTGTGGACTCGATCGCCATCCAACAGAAGAAATCGAGGAGACTTTTTGTTAGTGAATTTTGGATTCTGATCTCCATATCTCTGACAAAATCAGCAGCAAGCCCTCGTTTAGATTCCTTCAAAAAAATCATCTTTTAGGGTTTTTGGTTTCACAGTGATTGTGAGTTTATCGAAAAGATGGGGAATATGTTTGTGAAGAGACCGAAGATCACCGAGGTTGATAAAGCCATTCTCTCCCTCAAGACCCAAAGGCGCAAGCTTGCTGATTACCAACGAAAGGTTTTACCTTTCTTGTTTCTTGTTCTGCAAGTTTTACGTTTTGATGACTCATGCAAATTAGGGTCGAATCGTTGTTTTAGAATGTATCAACTGGAATTGAATTGATTTCGACTCGAGCATTCAATTCCATTCATTTTGTTACCAGTTATATGTGAAATCGATGATCTTTTACTACATTTATGGGAGGATTTGTGGCTCTTGGAAGCTTACTTTGTTAGGCAGAGGATATGGGGCTAATGCCATTTTTTGTTGCTCGTGTTATTGTGTCAAATATTCTGTTTTTTTGTACAGGCATTGCTCTAGGGAGTGTATGTTTGAGAGGCGGCACTAGTCTTTTTGTGTCTGTAACTAGATACCGACCGAGGAGATGCTTGACTTTGTTGCAAAGTTTCCATTGACTTGTTTCTTATTGCTTTGCTTGTCTAACTCCTTGCTTTTTCTAGATGGTATTGATGGTAAAAGTCTACATGCAGGCTTTGAACTATTACTACTGTATCTTATTCCCCTGCTATAATATTTTTCGGCCTTGTTCGATATTTATAGTTATTGTCTGTCCTTGGTTGGATCGAGTATAACATATTCACCTTGTTCAGGGAACTTTAGATCAGTATAGAAAGATCGTGTAGCTTTTGTTTAAACTCCAATAATCACTATGTTGTGGCTATTTTCCTTCATCCAGCTTGAAGCTGTAATTGAAGTAGAGATGCAAGGTGTTAGAGAGTTGATACGTGAAAAGAGAAAGGATAGGGCCTTGTTTGTCCTCAAGAAGAAGAAAGCACAAGAAGAATTATTGAAGCAAGTGGACACCTGGCTAATTAATGTTGAGCAGCAAGTAAGATAATCACTTTCTAGTTCAATTAAGTTATACATATGATTGTTTAGCATCATTGAAATGTGTAGGACCTAATATCTAGCAAAGTTCTTTGTAGATCTAATTTCCCTTCAAGTTCATATCTATATCCAGGTCAGCTTCAGATGTGCTTGTAACTTATAGAAAGTACATTAAAATTCTGGTCTCAGTTGGCAGATATTGAGCTAGCCAGCAAGCAGAAAGCTGTATTTGACAGTTTAAAGGCAGGAAATAATGCAATTAAAGCATTGCAAAGTGAGATCAGCTTGGATGATATTCAAAAACTAATGGATGACACTGCTGAAGCTAAAGCATATCAAGATGTGAGTTTTCACTTTGAAGGCATATCTTTTATATTCTTATGTTGATTAATTGTGATAATGATATGTCTATCGTGTTAAAAACAATTTATATTATGCAATTTTCTATTATCATAAATAATTTAAGTCATTACGTTTTCTATTGTTGAACATATATATGCTTTCAGTGACTTAAAAATCCATCTCATTGAAATGTCTATCCCTTTTGTTCATTATGCTTGCGTTTGTCTTCGTTGTTGCTATAGCTGCAATGTTCCTCCTTCTGTTGGAATGCTTTCATTTGTCTTCATTGTTCCAAAAGGCTGCAATGTGATAATTTTGTAAAAAATTTTGGAAACTTGATCAGTTGAAAAATAAGCTTGATTTCTCTATTTGTCTATTATTTAGTCTTTATTGCCTTTTCTAACTTTGCTCTTTTCATCTGTTACAGGAAATAAATGCCGTTTTGGGAGAAACATTATCAGCAGAAGATGAGGAAGAGATTTTAGCTGAGTTTGAGAACTTAGAAAGTCAGGTACGCATGTTTTACATGTCTGTAGCAACTATGATTATACTTCTTTTTCATTTGGAAGTTTCCAAATGCAATGCTAGTTCTAGTTGGAGTTACCAAATCCGTATTTTGATTACATATCGACACAGTATAAGAATGTTAGATTTCATTTATTTCATTTGTGTAGATTATCCTTCAAGACTTACCAGAAGTGCCTACCTCAGTTTCTTCTGAGGTACATGAGGAGAAGTTGGACCTTCCTGATGTACCAACCAAGTCACCAGTTGCTGCTAAGAATGTAAATGTTTCTGAAATTGGTTCAGCTGAAGTAACCACAAAAATGAAAGGTATGCATCTTTTTATAGTTCTGATATTTTTAAAAGGAGAACAAACTAACACTGATTATCTTGAATTGCAGTTATGGAGGAACCCTTGCCTGCATAATTAGGCAAATATGTTAACGTAGCATTCTCGAGGTTCTGTTATCGATGGCCTCCATTGGCTCTCTACACATTCTTTTAGCTGAGAGACTATCAAACTCATCCAATTGTATGCATAATGGGATTGAATTTGGTTGTATGCGAGATTGATTGATATAGACAAGCACAAAGTAAAAGTTTTGTCAAAACAAGTCACATACTATTGACGCTGTTAGATATTTGTTGCTGCCTCTACTGTATAGGAAGAGAATGAACATCAAGTCATTTTGATTGGTGATTCCAACTAGCCCGATAAGCTTCTTTTGGGCAATAGTTTCTGTGTAAAATAAGGTTGTTTTGCAACATTGTAATGTAGATGCTCCATTGCTACTCAATTCTCACTTTTTTAATTGTTGGAAACAAATAATCCCTTCTATTTTGTATCCATTTAGTTAGTTTTACCATCATTCAATTTTTCAAGAGGAACATTCAGCTTACAGTGAGCAACAACTTTATTAGATCATTGGTTTGTTCACAGTTTTAATCAAATAATTATACCAAGCTTAATTCAAAAGAAATTAGTATCCGACATTTATCTGATGGATTATAGAGAATTAAAAGAACATGACCTGCTTGATCAAGAACATGAGCAACAATTCTAGGAAAAAGGAAATGTGTAACCCACTTTAAACATGTATCCAAGGTAAGTCACATAAATAAATATTTAATAAAACAGTGTTAAGTGCTAATCACCTTTCAAATCATTAAGTTGCAAAAGGTTTGTTGAACCACAAAATAATGAATGAACCAAATGGTCCACTTAAGTTTTGTTTACATACTGACTATTTCATCTTTAGTAGAACTTCTACCATAGAAGAGCAGAGATCTGGAGCTCGACTCAGTTGAGGCTAAACGACCGAGCTTTATAAAATAGTTGTTTAACCAACCAGAACTGCACATGGTACAAACTATTCTAGCAAAGCTGCTATTGCTCACTTCCTATGATGATCTGCCAGATTGCTGATGTATGCTCTTGACCTTGAGAGTGAATAATACTTTTTAGAAACAGAAGTATGCACCTTTCTCTAGGAAAACTGTCAAGTTAATCTGACCCTGTAAAGAACAATTCCATATGTTATATTCCTTTTGGAAATGCCATTAAAGTAGACCAACAAAAGATCAAATTATTTTGGAATTATGATGCTTCAAATTCAAGAAATGAGAATGCAATTCCTACCAAATAAAAATACGGGTCAAGATGAAAGTGCAACTTTTACAGGCAGCTACTTTAAAACCCCAGGTTCCTCTAATTTCACTTAGCCTGTCATTTAAATGGACGGGAATTGTTCAGGCAAGAAGCTTTACAGGACAAAAAGCTACCACAGTATTGTGGCAAAAGAATCCTGCATCAAGTTGTTCCTTTCTACACTCATGCAAAGAACTGCAGAGAAGCAAACTTCCATTTCACCTAAAAATCTGGCACGCTGAATGTCACTTGTTTCTGTTTGCGTTCTAAACTTCTAATCACCAGCTAAGACAATTGCCTAGCCTTTTAACACATGAAACAGGCTATGTCCACTGCTACCAAATAGACCGATCTTCTCACATCCCCAAGAAAGATTGAGATTAAATATTATGATCGTTGTGCAAGGTATAATCTTTTCAAGTCTTGGAAATGCATAGTTTTCAACTGTATGATTGTTGTGCAAGGTACAATCTTTTCAAGTCTTGGAAGTGCATAGTTTTCAACTATTATGTTAATACACAAGCCGCGTACAAAAAGCACCTTCAGTGTCCACGAACACATGTAGATATCCCATAGTAAAAAAGCATTTAGTTTTCTCGTTTCTACTGTATTTTCGACGCCTCCTAGCATCAACTCAGACTTCGTTTTTGCGAAACAAGTCAAAAGGAAACAGTTTTGTACCATATGCTTGTAATATGAAGCAAGGCAGCTGAATTCAACCAAACACATTATAAAACAGTGGAATGGAAGCTGTTCCAAATCGGTGATGGAATCATGCAACGCATTAATCTCCTTCCCAAAAGAAAATCAACAAGTTTTCTACGATACAACCAATCTAATATAACAGTTAACGGACCAATGCTCATCCAGAAACTTCATTGACGTAAATTATGAGGAAGGAGGGATCTTGGACAACTTCTCTTATCATCAAAATCCGAATCTACGTGATTTAAGATGAGAAAATTATCTAATTAATGAAAATTAATAATATATTCATAGAATTAAATGGCTAATTACCAAAAAAGAAATAAAATTTCAATCAAAAGAGCTCTACGTAAAATAAAATTCTATCCAACAATTATTCTTCCAGAATCCACATAAAAATTGCTCGGAAAAGATATTCTACACGTACAGAGACAAAGGAACGTACAGTCAGATTCAATGTCCACAGCTCGCGTCCTTAGATGAACAGGCGCCGTCATGATCGCGATGATGGTGATGATGATGCTCATCATCGCTATCGTCCTCGTCGAAAGGCTTCTCCTTGTGGAAGATGCAGCACTTCTTGGAGCTTTTCTTCTGCAAAAACTCGTTATCTACCGTTCCCTCCTTCCAGGTCACCTTCTTCATCCTCCGATTCAATCGCAGAACTAGGGTTTGAGGTTGCTGTTGTTGGGCTTCGTTTACGATGGTTATTGTTGTGGTTGTGGAGGAGGACGATGCAGGAGTCCGCCTCATTGTGGTGGCCGCGATCGTCGCTCTCGTCGGACGATGAGTTGAGAAAGTTTTAGGACTTGCGAAGAAAGAGATTAGATTCCGATTTGACTTCTTTCCTACTATGCCCCTTTTTGCGCAAAATCCTCTTTACCAGTGGCGTGTTCCAATTTTACTGAACAGGATCAAAACTGATTTATGAAACAGATTCCTGAGCCATTTACTATTTTTTATTAATAATATTTGAAGAAATTGTGGTAACATTATTCCTTATTCAAATAATAATTTATAAACTATTATGTGTTTGACCAGCCTATAACTCGACAGGCGAACGGGCTTTTTTTTAAGAAAAAATATTTTAAATGACGTTATTTTCAAAATAACAATTGAGTCACAAGCAAAATTAGGCCCATAGCTTAGTCAACTAGAACCGGGCCCATTTTGACATTTCTATTAAAAATCTCATTATTAATATAATCTTATTTGTATTTTACTTGTTACATATATAATTTATTAAAATATAATGTGAATATTTTAATACAAATTTAATAAAATAAAGAATGACCAAATACATGTAATTAAGATTTGTAATGGGTTAGATTGGATTCAGGCCCTTCTAGTTTGATTAGACTTAACCCTCCTATATGTTGTATAGGAGCCCAAACTCGAACCCGATCCGTATAAACACTAAAACCACATCGTTTTACTAATTACAGGCTCCTCCTCCTATACACTAGCTAAGCCCAGATTGAATAGATGCCAAAACGACATCATTTTATTTATTGACTTTGGTTCAGACCGGGCTAAAGATGCCAACCCCAATAATCCCATTACTACTAGAGCAACATAAAGATAAATAAACAAATACCAAAAACAAAAGGGTATTATATTTGCATGATGCAATAACAACCTTTACATAACTTAAAAAGCCACCACCTTTACATCACAAAAGGAGCAGTTTTAGGTGACAGGAGAAAATATGGATTGAGATGCCATAATTTCTAGGGTTGGCAATTGACTAGGCCGAGCCTGAGCTACTTCTAGTCCAGCCCGAACTGACCCTCCTATATGTGACCCTGGTCTAGATTGGGTGACACCAAAACAATGACCTTTTAGCGATTGAATTCGGCCTGGACCGGACCAAAAAAGCCAACCCTAGTAATCTTATCACTAGTAAAGCCACATAAAGATAATTAAACAAATATCAAAGGCAAAAAGGGTATTCCATTTGCGACTTCTGCAATCCAAATGCATAATCAAAGATGTAATATTATGAATTTCTCCCATTGGCAAGCTTTGAATTGAATTGCTTGTTCAGTCATTATTCAATATATAAACAATGGAGAACTCTGTAGTGTATAGAATATACTAAAGATGACCTCAACCTTGGTTACGCATGAGGAAGACTTGTGGTGGAGCAGCCAACTGGAGACACTTTGGGATGATATGTGCGTAATGGATGGGAGTTACCAAGTTCACCGTCAACAACAATCAAGAAGAACCACACTTGTACAAGTAACTGAAGCACAGACAACCTGAGAGCCTGCTGGATACAACCCGAGAGCCCATCGATCATCGTCCTATGCTTTTACTGCAAAGCAAATATTCTATAGACGTCTTTGCCTGAATTAAATGAAACACAGGAACATATCATGAACATATCAATTAGGTCTAGAATAATATAATAGCCAAAAACTGAACCAGTACTTTTATTAATCAATAGTAAATCTGTATGTCTACTTCATCTTCTAAAGAACGGACAATCAATGGGGAGCATCTGATTGATTATACCGAAAAAATCCTCAAAGTTTACAGATGTTTACGAGAAGGAAACTGAACCGGACGCAAAAGCATGTTGCTTGAAGATTCTTAGATTGCAATTTAGAAGATTGAGGAAAGCATGTAAAAGTATTATCTCAGGTATACACGAGCCATATCACTGATCCATTAAAAGAAATCTACTTATCTATATAGAACTTTTGTACGGTAGCAGGAAACAGGTGAAGGGTAACTCTTTTGTCACAGCAGCAAAAAGGGGGGGAAAAACGGTGACAGACATCTAACGGCACAACCAATGAAGGGAAAATGCCCTTTGCC
The DNA here is from genome assembly GCA_027575705.1 of Erythroxylum echinodendron. NCBI lineage: Eukaryota > Viridiplantae > Streptophyta > Magnoliopsida > Malpighiales > Erythroxylaceae > Erythroxylum > Erythroxylum echinodendron. The sequence continues at coordinate 459,408 of JANZXR010000172.1, forward strand.
TCATAATCTACAACAAGAATTGATCCAAGTCCATATGAAACCACCATGAACGCCCAACAACGTATCAAGGTAAATATTCACACAAGTTCAACTCAAGAATGAAAGAGAACCGGGGATCAAAGTAATAGAATAGCAATATAAGGACTCAGCTAGAGAAGTCAAACCTTGGTGAAGATAAACAAGTTGGAGCATTTGCGAAGCCAGTAAAGACATTTGAGTATGATTTGGTCAAGTATGAAAAGTTGGCAATTGGTGGTAAAGCAGGCACCTGTTCACCTTTCCTTAGAAGCTCTTGCAAGTTCAATCTCTGCATGGTCAAAACAGCTCTTGATTCCTTCCAGATAAATGCAAGAAGACCATTTTCAATAACAAAGAGGGAGCCAGGCTTTGAGCCAGGATATCTGAATCCGTAACCATTTGCAATACCCTCCCCAGCAAATGCATGCCTGACAATCACAGGAATGGAATCTCCATCCACAGCCCAAGGAAATGGATCCTCTGAAGGTTCATCAATATTTACTATAAACATTGCTGAGCCATTTGGATGCAGAACATAGTGAGTGCCCTCTAAAATTTTGGTTGCAATGAGATGCCGTTGACCCTCAGACTCCTCATAAGAAATCAAAAGAAAGAACAAGGCTTTTCCAGACTTTTCTTCTGTGGGCTTCCCAGGAGGCCAACCAAAAGTTCCTCCCCACAAACCAGCATATTCTTGGTCGGCAGTTGGAACCCGAATGGGTAATTTGTATAGGGCAAAACGACTATCATGCATATTTGGCCATGCTCGATAAGAAGATAACCTCACTGTTGAGGCATGTAATGTCAATCTTATAGCATCACCTGACTTCAAAAATTCATGAAGTGGAGCATGCTTTTTTTCGCTGCTAGAGGAGCTACTCCTTGAATGTGCATAATTACCAAAAAGGGACGGAGACTTCCAAAAGATCTTGGTAAAGTATCCGCGAAGAGTTTTATTAGAGATGGACCGGGTTTGATCATCATCCCTATTCACATTACCATGCAATCCATTTGAAAGATTGAGGCTCTTTCTAGTATCATGCAAATTCGATTGAGCAGAATCAGATGGCAGCTCAGGAACTACCTTCCAGTCAACACATCCACCATCGGTTTTATGTGTTTGCAAAAGTAGTGATCTCCGTTTAAACAAGAGTTCCATATCTTTCTGAAAGATAACTTCATCATTCCTCAAGTGAGGAAACAGAGGCCCATTTGCAGAGTCAGGAACTCTTTGACGAACCTGAACTGTGACAACCTCAATCAATTTTCTTCTGTCACCAAAGGCCAAGCGGCTAAAAGGAACCTTCGAGTCAGATTGTTCTAGCACCCTCTGTGACCTTGACACATCACTGTTTGACCTAGTTATCTTTCTTGAGAGCTCCTTGTCAGGCAGACAAGCAAAACTCTTACTTTGCAGTAATTTGGATCCACTCTTTTGTTGCAAAGGCTCAACCTCAAGCAGAAGTATGTTGCAATTTCTCTCAAGTGGCTTAACTGAACCAGGGTACATGTAGTCAATTGATTTCTCTCTTCCATGCAAGAAAAACAATAGAGAACCGTCAAGATCACCTATTATCTCAAACACTGGGGCCCAGAGAATGGGACCCTCCTCAATTCCTAAAGGACCAAGTTCCTGTGGTATTATCCGGCACCCAACAACGGATACAAAACCTGGCATAACATACACTACATTACCCAGTTCAGGATTTTGGTGAACCCAGATTCCAATTAATGGCTTAATAGCAACAAGGAAGCGACAAAGTGCCTTGTACGACGATACACCTTTTCGCCACTCAATGAGATCCCGGTGAGGCAAAACTCCAAGAATGTCAGATTGGGTGAGCCAAACTTTGTCAGCGGCCACAAGAGTGCGTACAGTCTGACAGCACAGACTAAGATTACACAGGTCTCTCGGGGACAAGGACCGAGATATAATAGCAAACACATCATCGGGTAGAGCTAAAAGCAAGCTTGAACCACAAAATTCAGAAGCCATTCTACTTCAACTGCTTATTTCTAGCTTCTTCAAGCAATTCAGCAACCTAAGACTGGCAACTATTGCTTGAAAAGAAGAATTGACAAGATATATACACTAGAAGTGCGATTGTGGCTATTTCCCAAAAGAATTAAGATGATTTCCTGAAGGAAGAATCAACAACTAAGGTAGAAAAGGCTCGGATACTCAGCCTTGGAAACCCAGAGAACCAATTAATTTCCTGGTAAATATTGACAAAGCAAACAAATACAAGCCTCTCGCTATAACGGGTCCGCAATGAAATCTTCACTCACTGCTTCAAAAATAACAGACAACGCATAAAAAGCTGGAAATGTAAAAAACTAAACTGGATGTGTTTCAGATCCTCCAGAACCAGATATCTCAGATTCCAACTCCAGAGTTGGACCAAACTTGCCTGGAACTCAACAAAACCAAGCTGGGTAGGAATGAAATCCCCAAAACACGAACTGGGTTTTGATCAAAATCTCTTATTCAATCATTGCTCCTGTGACACGAACACGAAAGACAAATCATTGGAGAGAGATCACTGAGGAGAAAGCAAAAATTGAGCGAGCTCACGCAAAAAGATCGAACCTTTACCGATAACATGCTGTACACATCTGAAAAAGAGAGATATGGGGATGTAAAGAAGTGATCTTGATGAAGAACCGTCAACTGTACTGTTGATGGAGGAGGGATCCAGGTTCTTTACCTGCCTTGCTTTTGTGGGTAGCCAACCAAAGTTGAACATAAAGCTCTCAAGGCTAAAGACTAACCATAAAAGTCCAAGCACTACGAGCCATTAATTCTATAATTGGTGGAATATGAGGCTTTTCTTTGGTTACCTTTGCTGTCACTCAAATCGCATGACTTTGCAAATTCAACACACCAACAACAGTAATAAGAATAATAATAATAATAACTTTTAAGAAAACATTATCTAATTGATGTGATGAAACGCAAGTAATAAATGATTGTTCACACACACACTTTGTTTTGGACTTTAGAATATAAAAATTAGGCTTTAGGCTCAATTTAGTCAAAGAAAATAATGAATCGGTTAGATTTAGAATATAGAATTCGATTTTTTTTTGTTTTAATTTGATTCACTCGTATTTAAATAAAATAGGTTTTAGAACATAAAAATTAGGGTTAGATTTAGATTATAGAATTTAATTTTTTATAGTTTTATTTCGGTTTAGTCAAATTCAAATTAAGTTAGTATAATGGGGGCATAAAGTTAAAAGATCCTGTGTTCAAATTTCCTACTTATGCTCTCTCGATCGAGCCTGTTATACAGGGGCTTGTCTAGTGTAAAGTATCCGATCGGTGTGATTTGCAGGCTATTACGTTAATCTGAAAGTTTGCCCAGTGTTAATCTAAAAAATTATAGATGCGAGTTCCTCTATTTCAAAAAAAAAATCTAAAATTTGGAAACAATTTATATTAATTATATTACTTTTAAATAAGTTATTTGATCTCTTTTGACTATATTTCTTTACATTTTTTAAAGGGTTAATTAAAAAACTTAATTTTTCGTCAATTTTTTAACTATAGTCCGAACATTAAAAAGTAGTAATAAAATATCCAAACTTTTAATTTTTTCAATTCTCGCCTAAACTTTAAAAAGTGATAATAAAATGCACAAATTTTCAATTTTCTTCAATTATAGCTTGATGTTATTTGTCGCTCTTCCTCAGTCCTTTATTTTATGTTTATTTTTTAAATATCCCAAGCTACTTTATCATTACAATATACTGCATTAGTAAACTCTTCATTTTTAGTTCGTTCTTTTGATATCCTTAGTATGAGATCGTTGAGAGTGTGTAATTTGAAAATCGAATGGTGAAAGCATCGAGAAAATAAACTGAAAACGAAAGAAAAAATTGAAATAAAAAGCGTAAAGTTGTCGGAGTTACGTAATTTGATTTAGGTCATTTTTAAACAACGACGTCGTTTAATTAATCTTCATTTATTGTATTAATTTTGGCTGACATATATTAATACTTAAGGTTTCTAAAACACGTAGCAAGTCATGTCAGCAAACTTAACAGAAACACTAACATCAAACTAAAATTGAAAAAAATTAAAATTTTGAATATTTTATTGCTACTTTTTTAAATTTGGATTAGAATTGAAAAAATTTAAAAAAGATTGAGTTTTTTTGGTAATTAACCCTTTTTAAAATGACATTATTCATTTCATCTTCTATTTAAATTTTGAAAACAAATTACATACATAAGTAATGTTTTATTGTACAAAATACAAATAAGTTTTGACAGAGTAACAAAAAAATAAAGGTAAATTTATTTTAATGTATTTTTGTAATTTGAGCCTAAATTTTGAACACTAAAAAATGTTAAATTTGATGATTAATTTCAAATTTTTAAATATGAATTATTTATTATTGAATTCAATGAAAATTGCTCTCATGACCAAAAACTCTTTAATTATGACAAACTTTTGCGTCTTAACATTTGGAACGTTATTCTGGCTATGTCAAATTCTCTGTTCTAATTATATTTTATTAATTTTAACCATATAAATCTAATCATTCTATTTTAACCATATTTTATTAAATCTTATCCATATATTTATATAGAGTTTATATAAATATGTAGATGAGATTTAATAAAATATGATAGAAATATTATAACTGGAATAGGAGATTTAATTCCCCTTTTTACTTGCTTTCATTTTTCTTCTTTTTATTCATTTTATTTTATCAAAATTATTATAAAATTAAGCTTTCACCTGTTGAAATTACATTTTAATCCGAATCTAAAAAATAAATAATTAAATATTAGTCAATTAATAATTTTTTATTTTTAGTTACAATAATTTATAGTTTTGAATTTTTAATAAATTTAATTCTATCAAACAGACAGAGATATAAATGTGCCCTGCACTTGCCTTTATAACGTGGTTGTTATTTATGAAAGAATTGTTAATGATAAAAAATCATAAATTTGGTTTAAATATTGTTATTGTAACACACTAATTTTATAAGTTTTATGGGATTATTAGAAATAGTCTCTTTATTAAATAAAGGTAAGATTCTCTATTATTGAATTCTTAAATCTCACATCTTAGTGAAACCTAAATTGAGTGTTGACGAGGACAATGACGATTATTATTGCAATGGACCACAAAAATAATTTTAAAAAGTGAAGACTGAGAAAAGGACAAATAAAAGTTTTTTTATTTAATTTATTCAATATATTATATTAAAAAAATATTTTTTCAATTTAATATATAATTAAATTAAAGAAGTACACTTTCTTTTTCGTATAAAATACAAAATTATTATCGTTTTCAAATGTTGTCAGTATCAGTACTCAGTGTATATGTATGTAGTTGTACGGGTGAGGCCACGTCAGTGTGGTGTTCCCGGAGACCGATGAAGTCGGTCAGCGAGCCCGCCATCGGCACCGCCGGAGACGGCGGAGAGGTGGTGGTGGTAGTGGGAGTGAAGTTTGATTCTCGGAGTAAACAATTGCTGACGTGGGCTCTCATGAAAATGGCCAACCCCGGTGACCGTGTCATTGCTATTCACGTTCTCGATTCTATCTCAGGTACCGAAGAATTTTCGATTTTGCGTGCGTTTTCGCTTTCTGGGTTTTTGTTTTTTGGTTTTGAAGATGACTTTCTTGTTGTTGGTTGGTCGGTTTACGTGTGTGTTTATGGTGAATAATGAAGGAGGGACAGCTTCGCCTATGTCTCTGGTGAAGACGTTTGATTCGTTTTTAGCTGTCTATGAAGGTTTCTGCAACTTAAAGCAGGTCTCTTTTTTGTCCTTTTCATTTTAAATTTGTAATCTTTTTTATTTTTCGTTATGTTCTTCGTCTGTGAAAACTTATAGTCTTCCTGTTTGATGTTTAACCACAATTCACAATTTATGCAAAAAAAATTTCTTTTTTATTGGTTGTGATTCTGTTTGTTTTCCGGGAAAGAGAGGTTTTTTCTTTCCTTTTATTGTGTAGTTGTTTAGATCGTTATAGCATCTGAGTGGTTGTTATAAACTGCAAATGGAAACAGAACTTTGGTTTCTTTTGATTCGAAATAGTATGAATCATTAAGTTTGAGGGTTCTTTTCAGGTGGATTTGAAGCTAACAGTGTGCAGAGGCTCTTCAGTGCGGAAAATTTTGGTAAGAGAAGCAAAAGCAAGTAATGCCAACAAGTTTATTGTTGGAACTTCCAAGTCCCTCCATACAATCCGCTCCTCAACCTCTGTTGCAAAGTATTGTGCCAGAAAATTGCCTAAAAGTTTGTCCATCTATGCTGTTAGTGATGGACAAATTGTGTACACAAGAGAAGCAACTATCCCTGGTACCGATACTATAAAGTTTTATGGTTGTTTACTCTTTTGAATCTTTTTCTCAGGTGTTCTGTTCCTGTAAATGCTTCTATGATCTGTTGCCGTAGTCCAGATCTCACAGACATGAATGTCATGTCTTTATGTTTTTTCTTGATTCTTGACCATAACTTTAGTTCACTCGGAAAATGTTGTTTTCCTTAGGTCTTGGATGCTCGAGAAAGGAAATCGAATTACTAAGTGATGCAACTTGTAATGTGGTAGCAGACAAATTGAATCAAGAAAGTCAAAGTTGTTCTCTACATTCTTCTTCAGGCACATTGTCCCCCAATAAGTCCAAAAACCTATTATCAAAGCCTTATAGTGATGATGATAATATGAGTTCACTGCCTTTGTTACCAAACCAAAGGAGTGATGCTGTATCAAGATCAAATGCGTCAAGATTATCTAGTTCTAAACAGCCATGCTCATCTCTTCAACAACTAGTTCTGGGACAACATCAATTAGAGAGGCGTCCTGTAAAAGAAGCATCTCTGGCTAAATGGGAATTGACGCAATCAAGTAAGAATTATTCATCTGTGTTTTATTGTGATCAAAACCAAAGTGCTTCAAATATGGCTGATGGCCATTATTATGATGTAGAAGCAGATGAGGGAAATGGTGGTATTGTGCCAATAAACCCTAAGTTTGTATGGTCTCCCATTACACCCTACCGTGGCTTCAATGACCTTCCTGAACAGTTGAAAGGTGTATATGAGAAATACTCATCAACTTGTAGATTGTTCTGCTACGAGGAACTTTTGTTAGCCACATCAAACTTCACTCCAGGTTGGTTTTAGTCATACAACTTTCATGTATTCAGATGATTCGTCCTGTTTGTCTATTGTTCTTCTATTTTGAGAGTTGTAAGTTGTAACTAACTTTATATTCGGCTGTTTTTAAAGGAAATATGGTAGGAAAAGGTGGTAGTAGTCATGTATATAAAGGATGCCTTCCAGATGGGAAGGAATTGGCTGTGAAAATCTTGAAGCCATGCACAGATATGATGAAAGAGTTCGTTGGAGAAATAGAGATCATTACAACTTTACGTCACAGGAATGTGATGTCTCTTTTCGGGTTTTGTTTTGAGGACAACAATTTAATCCTGGTTTATGATTATTTATCAAGAGGAAACCTAGAGGAGAACCTTCATGGTGCAGTGAATTCTCTACCTATGATTTGATGAGATAGCCTTTTTCTCCAGTTTTGAACGATTTCTAACTCCTAGTGGCTTTCTTTCCCCTTGTGAAGCGAATAAGGAGGATTTAGGTACATTTGGTTGGCAAGAAAGATATAAAGTGGCATTGGGTGTAGCCGAGGCACTTGATTATCTGCACAATAGCTGTGATCAACTCATTGTCCACAAGGATGTGAAATCTTCAAACGTACTTCTATCAGATGATTTTGAGCCACAGGCATGACCCATACTCTCCAAAGATTACTTTTCCGAGGATTGCTTTTCGTCATAGATGATTTTGGTTATTAACTGTAACTTGTTTTGCTACTCCAGCTGTCAGATTTTGGATTTGCTAGTTGTATTTCTAGGGATTCACCACTTGTAACTTCCACTGATGTGTCAGGAACTTTTGGGTGAGTCATTTGTTCTTACACAAGACGCCTGTTAGGATTTTGAGGTCTGTACGAGCCTGATGATTCTCACTCTTCTCACAGTTACTTGGCTCCTGAGTATTTTTCGCATGGAGAGGTGTCAGACAAAGTTGATGTCTTTGCGTACGGTGTTGTCCTCCTCGAGCTTCTTTCTGGGAAATTGCCAATCAAAAGTGAAAATCCTAAACGCCATGAGAGCCTTGTTATATGGGTAAGCATTTTTTTTCCATATTCAACAAGTAACCCTGCCACGCCATGAAAATAATATAATGGAACCTTGTTGATGTTTCGTTTCTTTTCTTAAATTTTGTTGACAAGTATAGCATGAAAGAAGGATTGTTTTCTAATCTTGGAATAACTAGGACAAGTATGCAGAATGCACAGGCTGAAAGAGGAAAGTCGAATTCAGAAAGAAGATGGCAGCATTTCCAATTTGGACTTGTGGAGACCAATCCTGGAATCTTAGTGATAAATCTTGTTTAGCAAAATTGGGAATAGCAAAGTTTCAGACTGAATGTTTAGCAAATTTAGGAATAGCTAAATGCAGACTTGAGTTTTTCTTCCCTTCAGCAGATTTTAGAGTTTTGGTTGCAATATCATGAGAAATTTCACTTCGTTAATGCTTACTGACCATGGGATTAATAGTTTAATGCTTGCATCTAGGCAAAGCTGATTCTAGAAGGAGGCAAAATTTCTGAATTGCTTGATCCACATGTTAGAGGTGACCGTGATGTTAACCAGATCGAAAGAATGGTTTTAGCTGCAACCCTTTCTATCAGACGTTCTTCCCGAGCTCGGCCAGAAATCAGACTTGTGAGTTCAATTGTCAACATTCATCTGCATTTTTATTGAACTATTCTCTTACAAGTTCTCTGACCAAAAACAGATCGTGAAACTCCTCCAAGGCGATGAGGAAGCGACAAAATGGGCAAGGCAGCAAATGAGTGCATCAGAAGAGGTTGATGCAGTGGATGGCGAACTGCATCTTAATAACGTCCGATCCCATCTTAATACTGTATTTCTCGACTTAGAGGATGACTGTAATTCAGTGAGCAGCTCGGAGCAAAGTATCTCTACAGAAGATTACTTGGAAGGCAGATACAGCCGAGCGTCAAGCTTTGAGTAGCCGTGTTTATGTGTATGCATCAGTCGATCTTTAACCCAACTTCAGCTCATCTGCGTTTTCCTGTCTCTGTGCATAATGTATAGCTTCTTTTCTTTTTCCTTCTTTTCCTCAGTTTTTGGTGTATTGTGGAAATCTGTAATTCAAGAATCTTGGAAGAGTTTTAGTATTCTGTCCCCTCGGACACTTCCAAGAATCTTGGAAGAGCTTTAGGCTCGAGCCACCCCTGAGACGCAAAACTTGAAAGTTGTAGAAACGTCGTTTCTTTATTTTAATTAAAAATAAAAATCAAGCTCGGGCTCATGCCGGTATAGTGAGCCCAATCAAGATTCGAACTAGATTCAGGCCGAACAAACCCATTGGCAAGCCTATACATTTCTCCACCTAGAAAGTAGAAACTAGTTAAAGCTCACAAGCCATTGAACGCCAACGAGCTCAAGTCATGGCAAGGGCGATTTGGCTGTTCCCCAAACCCCATACAACCCCCACAGCAACTTCTTCTTCTTTTCCTTTGCTCTTTCGTCTCTGCTCATCGTTACCCTTCGCTGGAGATGACACCAACTCCGATACTAATCACTATACGTACGACACCAATCTCCCAGCACTCCAGCCCTCAAAAGACGCAGATTTGTTGACCCACATCATGGTTCATCACCACAACCCATTTCACGCCATGGAAGCTTCTCTTCAGCTCCACGGCATCTCTCTCTCTCCTCCTCTCCTCCACCAAACCCTCCTCCGCCTCCGCCACAACTCCAAGATCGCTCTCTCCCTCTTCCACTACTCTCTCTCCTTACCATCTTCCATCAATAACATTGTGACCTCGACAAGTTACAATCTCGTCAGCGACATTCTCTCCAAAGTCCGTCAGTTCGACGTCGCTTGGCAGCTCATCATCGACATGGACCAAAAGGGTATTCAACCCACATGTCTTACGTTCTTCATTCTCATCCGCAGACTTATTGCTGCTGGTCTTACGCGACAAGCCATTCGGGCTTTTGACGATATGGAGTCTTTTGTTGGAGGGATTGTGGGTGACACCCATTTTTGTTTCTTGGTAGATACTCTGTGCAAATACGGGTATGTGAAGGTTGCTGTTGAGCTTTTCAACAAAAGGAAAACTGCGTTTGGAGTTAATGCTAGGATGTACACTATTCTGATATATGGGTGGTGCAAAATTGGTAGGATCGACATGGCAGAGAAGTTCTTGATGGAAATGAGCGAGAAAGGGATGGAACCCAATGTTGTTACGTACAATATTTTGTTAAACGGGATATGCAGGAGAGCGAAGCTGCACCCAAACGTGAGGCTTGAGGCGACTATAAGGTTTGCAGAGAAGGTGCTCGACGAAATGCGCCAAAGAGGGATCGAACCTGATGTTACAAGTTATTCTATCGTGCTTCATGTGTATAGTCGTGCACATATGCCTCAGTTGACACTAGAAAAGTTGAACTTTATGAAGGAGAATGGGGTTTGCCCCACAGTAGCAACATATACTTCAGTGGTGAAGTGTCTCTGTTCTTGTGGTAGGATTGATGATGCAGAGGAGTTGCTTGGTGAGATGGAGAGGAATGGTGTTAGTCCCAGTTCTGCAACTTACAACTGCTTCTTCAAGGAGTACAGAGGCAGAAAAGATGCAGAGAGTGCATTGAAATTGTATAGGAAGATCAAAGAGGATGGTTTGTGTTTGTTGAGTGTGCAAACTTACAACATTTTGTTGGGGATGTTTATGAAGTTGAATCGAATGGAGATTGTTCATGAGATATGGGATGATCTGAAAGCGAATGGTTCAGGTCCAGATTTGGATTCTTACACAGTTTTGATTCATGAGCTGTGTCACAAACAGAAGTGGAAGGTTGCTTGTCAACTTTTTGTGGAGATGATAGAGAAGGGGTTGCTTCCTCAGAGTGTTACTTTTGAGACTCTTTATAAAGGTCTAATACAATCTGATATGCTCAGGACATGGAGGAGATTGAAGAAGAGACTTGACGAGGAGTCCATAACATTTGGTTCAGAGTTTCAGAGTTATCACTTGAAGCCATATAGGAGATGATGATACAACAAAGCTTTTATTTGTTTCTATCAAGTTGTGAAATCATACCTTTGCAAATAATTTCAATTCCAACTTAATATAATCACAAACCCGAAATTTGTTAATTAAATGATATTGTAAAAAAATAAATAATAATTTTGAAAATAAAATAGTCAATCTACAAGTGATTTAGTCTTTAGGAGACCGATATTTGTTCTTCTTTGCTTTCTTCTATGGAGTCTAATCTGTTTCGCTTGCCATTGAAATGTGGAAAATCATGTTTATCTATGGAGTTATGCGTCTTCAGTATATTATATGAGAATTGAAAACATAAGAAAGATTAAAGAGCTCTAACTACTGTGTATCTAAATGGATCATTCAAACTCGATTCCAAAATGACTGGAAAGATCAAAAAGAAAAAAAAAGAAAGAAAAGAGGCAGAACGTAAAATAATTATCTCAACAATGGTGGAGGCAACTCCATGAATCTCATCCAAGAAGCAAGCAAGAACTTGCTGCACAATCGAGATCGACAATACCTTTTTCTTCTGCTTCTTCTGTCAATATGCTGTCACCTGCAGACTCCATTAACAATCTTCCATTTTTCATCAACTTCTTATCAAGAAGCCACCTTTGACGAGTTCAATGGCCTCTCACTCTCGTCAGAAACAACAGAAGACATTTCATTGCTTGAACTGCTCATCGACAGGGCGTGGACGTTGTCGTTGTCGTTGCTCTTCCCTCCACCACCCACCACCACGGCCCCTCCAAACTGAACGTTCTTGCCATCTTCCTCCGCCACCGACCCCACCTGGTTACCGTGCTCGTTTCCCGTTGTCTTACTACCACCATCACCACCACCACCACCGTCATTAACGTTTAAGCCCCGACCAATGCTAACCCTGAAACCACAGATCCTGGAAATGAGACGATAAAAGCATGTGAATAACCAGAACGCCCATGGAAGGCAAACAAGTGCCACACCGACAACTGGAAGCCATTGATTTGGTTGATCTTGAGGAAGCACCACGTAGGCTATAAGACAAGCGCCGCCCACAGTGATGCATATGAACAGAAAGGAAGCGATTAGCCATATGAACAAGCGACCGGAGGTGGGGTCTGCAACAGGCATTTGTAGACAAAATATGTACCGGAAAAGATCAAATATTAATCAAGATTTCGTCTTTTTCATTGTCCATTCTTGTTCATTGGAATGTTTTCGAGGTGGGTTTTGATTGTTCCTTGAAATTTCGGAAAAAAAATTCATAAAAGATTGATCTTTTCTGTAGTTGCATGAGACATATTCAAAGTCTGTTTTACGCGAAACATGGTTTGTGAGGAAACCAAAAAGAGAGAGAGACGTTGGTTTGAGGTACAAATTGTTTTTCTCACATTATATATATAGATATGTAAAGTTTATAATTAAGCTATTAAATTCTGAGTAATTAATTAGTCAATAAAAATTATTTTTAAATTTAAAAAATATTAAATTTTATTAAAAATAATAAAAAAATATTAAATTATTTCTTTTCATAATTATACATGAAATTTATAATTAAGATATTAAGTATCAAGTAATTAACTAGTAAATTTTGGTCACACCATTGAGTTTTAAAAAATATAAAATATTTAAGTTTTAGAAATTGTCATTTTTAAAATTTTAAAATATATTTTCTTATATTTTATTAAAAATAATGGCGAAATATTCTTAATGAACAATACACTTAATTGAAATTACAATCTAATTTTAATTTTTAAGTTTAGTTTGAATTAACGAAATAAACTTGATATAAATTAATAATTTATTATAATTATATTAAATTATTATTTTTTGTTAAATTTAATTAATTTAAATCAGATTTTAAAATTAAGTTGCTAAATTTACATATTTATTTTTAAGAAATAATATTATAAAATTTTAATAATTTTAAAGATTAATATATAAAAAATTAATTAATTTATGTGATATTACCTCATAGGCTTGGAAATTCAGGTCTATTTGCAAGACTTTGATCAAAATCAACTAATCATATTCAAGTTAACTAAAAGATTAAGATATGTTAGGTTAATTCAAAGTCTAATTCGAGTGATTCGAACCTCCCTTTTAAAAACAATGTCATTTTAATATGTAATTTTAATAAAATAAAGAACAAAATAACATTATTTTAAGAATTTAAACTAAGATGACATTAACTTTGAAGACTTCCAACATGAATATTGTACTGAACTTGATACCGGATTGAATTTTAAAACGGTACTGTACCAATACCGGCTAATAATGGATACCGTTTGAAGTAATTTTTTAAATTTATAAAATAGTTCCTAAATTTTTTTAAAAATTGCAAAATAATCCGTCATATTGTACAATTGTATTATATAATTTATAAGTTTACATTAACCATGTTTCCAAAAATCATAATAATAAATAATAACTACAATTAATATGAAATAATAATAATTTTCAGATATTTCACATATAAATAATAACCACAATTAATATGAAAAAAGACAATTATCATCATATAAGTATAAAATTAAGAAAATACAAAGTATTTGAAATATTACAATTATAATAAATAATAATTATATTAAAACATCAAATAAAAAGAACAATAAACATTCTTAACTTTCTAATTATTACAATTTACACCGAGAGTTCATAATAAGAAAACAATCAATTAGAAGTGAAACTTGAAACAAAAACATATATTATTTAATTTACCATTAATTAAATATATTATTTAATTATTTAACATATTAATTATTAATAAGAATTTAAAATTTTTAATTTAATATTACATATTGAATTAATTAAAATTAATTATTAATAAAATTGTGAATAACTTAATTTAAATTAAAATTGTAAAATTAATTATTATATTTAATTTGATTTAATAATTAAAATATATTTAAAAATAAATATTAGTTTATAAATAATAAAATTTAAAATATTTATTTTAAAAATAAAATATTTTATTAATACTTTATTAATAAATATTATATAAAAGATTAAAATAAATTTAATTAAAAATAATTTATTTTAAAAATTTATTTAATGTATAATTATTATGAGTAATAAAAATATTTATTTTATTTTTAAAATAAAAATTTAAAAATCACAATAAAAATTGAAATAAATAGTTAATTAAAAAATGTTTGAAAAAGGAAGGAGGGAGACGTGGAAGGTAAAAATTTTTGAAAATTTTTAAAATTTTTGCTAATAAGTCCTTCTATTTTTTAAAATTTATGATATTAACTAATATTTGGCCAGTATTTTAAATACCAGTTAATACTAGCTAGTATTAGGCAAAATCGGCCTATACTGACCAATATTTTCAACCAATATTTTTAAACATAATTTCGCACCAATTTTTAGTCGGTATGATACGGAATTCAAATCTTTGTTCCAACTCATTCAAATTGGCCTAATTCGAGTCGTAGCCTAACTCGACAGCTTTTACCCTAGCTCTCTGATGATCGACTTGCCCGTGTCTTAATCAACTTGGGCTAAAATTAGGCCGAGTTAGGTCAAAATTAGGCGAGTACGGTCAAATTTGACTTAAAAGAAACTGATAATTACCAAAAATATTTGAAAGGTGACGATGGCATGCAGGTAAAGCCGAAATAAAAAACATATAGTATTCCGATGGAAGATGCAAGAGTTGGTGATTGAAGACCGGAGAACTAAGCAAGCAAAGGTCGAGAATGGCGGGACTTTTCGACAAACAAGCTGATCTCTACTTGGATGCAAGGCCTGATTATCCGGCAAAATGGTATTCGATGCTTGCTGATCGCACTCTTCACCACTCTTTGGCTTGGGACGTCGGTACCGGCAATGGTCAAGCCGCTATTGGGGTTGGTTTTCCCTCTCATCTTTTCCTGAATCGAATCCCTAATCACCTGTTGTTTTCGATTGATTTTGGTGATTTTATTGTTGCGTATGCCTTTTTCTCTTGATGATCAGTAAGTCTAGTGTGTTATCGAGTGAAACTTTGTGTTCTTGTTGGCCATTTGATGGTTCTGGTTTTAATCTTCGATTCACGAAAGGGAAAGCATAATCGTTATGAATTTAACAAGAAGTTAGATCTGGTAGGGAAGAGGTGATTTATTCCCACAAATTTTAGTGAGATGCTTCTTTTTCTTCCTGATTTGAATTTTGAAGTTGAACATTTCTCTGCATTGGAAAATTTCAGGAATTTAGCATCCTCATACTTTTGTTTAGAAGTAAAAAGATTTACCAAACGGATATGTTTATGGATGATCATCCTATACACTTCTTGTAACCTTATTTGCAGCCAGTTTTGCCATGGAATCAAGTGTTCCGCATCTGTTTTTGGAAAGAAGTATTGGGTTTTGTGATGTTTTTGAGGAGATTACGTTTTCAAAGTATACTTTTCACCTTATTTTCTCATCTTAGACACGGGAATTTTCTGTGGTTTATGTAACTTTGCAAGAACTCTTGTAATCTTTAAAATTTCCTAAAAAATTCTTTATAATTTTTAATTTGTATAAAAACTCATTCAGACTTTAATTAAAGCGAAACACATATGATATAAACATATTTCTACTGAGTATTGTTGTTATTATATCTTAAGAACTCAAGTCTCTTATTACCAGGCTGCTGATCACTATGAACAAGTGATAGGAACTGATGTGAGTTTAGCTCAGCTGAAGCACGCAATCCCACATCCGCGGGTTCGATACATTCACACTCCATTAACACTGTCAGAAGCTGAACTGGTAAGCTTGATTGGTGTTGAAAATTCAGTGGATTTGATCACAGTTGCACAAGCTGTGCACTGGTTTGATCTCCCAAACTTCTATTCACTTGTCACACGCCTCCTGAGAACTCCTGGAGGTGTTTTTGCAGTTTGGTGCTATAATGACGTTGTTGTTAGTCCCACGTTTGATCCTGTAATGAAGAGGTTTCATGACACAACCCTTCCATTCTGGAACCCCAACGTCAGACATGTATTCACTGGTTACAGAGAACTTCCCTTCCCTTTTGAGAACATAGGATTCGGTTGTGAAGGGCAGCCATTAGAGCTAGACATACCAAAAAAGCTGTCATTTCAGGGATTTGTGAACATGTTAAGGTCATGGTCAGCTGTTGTAACAGCCAAAGATCAGGGGGTGGATTTGATGTCTGAGAAGGTGGTCCGAGAATTTGAAAGTGCTTGGGGTGGACCAAACTTGGTTCGATCTGTTGCGTATAAAGCTTTCTTGCTTGCTGGAAAAGTGAAGGTGTGACCTTAACGCTGATGTAGCATAATAGATGGATCTAGAGATGACAACTATATTCGGCCTGGTTCCACCTGAAGTCAATCAGGCCCGATTAAAAATAAAATGACGTCGTTTTTTGAAATTGATGTATTTTATGTAAAAATTTCAAACTTTATACTGAGTTGAGTTAGGAAACTTGAGGTCGACACAAAATTTGGATATTAAAAAAATTAAGTCTAGCCTAAAACTTGGTCAGCTAATTATCTACATGACAATAATTTTAGTATTTGATCTTTTAAAATTTTAAATTATCTAAATTTAAATATTAAACGATTCAATTTAAAAAAATTATTTTTGTTAATAATATGAAGACTAAAACTTGAAGAGGTTAAGTGATTTTTTTTTCTTATATGATTCTTTGAGTATCAAATAAATGGTTGTATTTCAACTATGTAATTACCAATTTATTTATTGCAAAATGCTAAAAAAATGTTAATTAACGAGAAAGGTTGTGTACCGTTTTTAAATAATAGTTCTATTAACTTAATAAAATATTAATAAAAAATCTTAAACTAAATTGCTCAATATTAAATAATAAATACTTAATTAAAATTTTAAATGATCTCTTTTCTTTCTATTTACATTCTTTTATTTCATTTTCTATTTTTAGTTTACGTTTCTTTCAAATAAAAACAAAAATTTGTTTGAATGTTAATGTTAACGTAGTATTTTTTATTATTGATAGTAATTATATATTAGATAAAACTTAAAGATAATTTTTTAATTAATTAAATTTATTTTAATCTTTTATATAATATTTATTAATAAATTATAGATAAAAAATATTTAATTTTATTAAATAAAAATTTAAAGTTAATATTTATTTTAAATAAATTTTAATTATTAAATCTTTTTTTTGAAATGATATATTTTGAAGATATTTTGAATTAAATTATATTTATCAATAATCATTAAATAAAACTAAATTATTCATTATTTTAATTAATTAAATTAAAATATTCACAATTCTTATTAATGAATAATAAGTTAAACATTAAATAATATATATTTAATTGATAGTAAATTAGGTTATAAAATCAAAAATAAAAAACAAAAATTATTTTTTTAGTTTTTATAAATTTTGAAAACTAGAATAAACTAAAATTAATAACATAAATTAAAAACTCGATCAAACATATTTTTTATTAAATTTAAAAACAAAAATTAAAAACTGAAAACATAAATAAAACCAAAGAAGTTAAAGTTAACATATTTAATACAGAAGGCTAACTGCTTTGCTGAGTTCTTAAGAGAGGATCATAACGTAAACTTGACTCCACCATCGAGTCTCTTATCATCTTGAATCATGACTTTAGTCTGGTCAACGTAGGACGCTGGTGTAAATGATTACGAGTTGCAATTCAATTTTGCTTCTTTCTCGTGTGTCTGTGTATATATACATAAACAGCTGGAGCCTATCACCGGATCATTGAAAATGGCAGGTTTGTTCGATAAACAAGCAGCTGTGTATGCAGATTCTATAATAATCTTTATGAAGGCAAAAATCCATGCATGGATCATACATGCTCATTGATCACGCATGTAAAACACATGCATGAATAATAAACGGAAACGTAATAAACGATAAACATATACCTCCAGTCAGAGACAGATGCATAGAAGGGCTAAGGTGGGCTAGTGTCCACTGCAAAAAAAAAAAAAAAAGGGCTTATCAAAGTGAATTTTGTATAAGCCCATTGTAAATGTAAGTAATAATTTGTAAAACCCTGAAGCAGTTTGTATCAAATAGCGATATAGTTTGTAAAAATAGCAATAGCCGTCAGCCGAAACCATTTATTTTATTTGGTATCAAACAGCGATACCGTTTATTCAAGTACGTTTGGGTGTGGGGTTTTAGGACTTGCGCATTTTACAAATTGATTGAGCTATACTGAGATTGTTGAGGGCGACGTTCAAAGATTCAACCCCTTTTGTTGAAACTATTCATCTTCTTCTTTCAAACAATCAAGTAAACAACATACAGGCAAGTTTATTTTTTATTTTTGTTCTTGTTTCGAAATTAGATGAACATAAATTGAAGTATTGAAGTGAACATTGAATAATTAAATAATAGCAAGTCACCGTCCTTGCCGAGTGCCGACTCCTTGAATATTGATTTTCAATTTGTCAGTTTGTGAATTGTCATGTTGGTATTTTCTATGCGCCACCACCCTCAAGGTTTGGGGTGAGTTTGGGTTGTTAGTATGATAGTATTTATTTATCGAGTATCGAGTACAAAATTAAATCAGTTATAAGTTAGCTTTACTTATTACTATATTTAAAATTTATAACTGATACATGTTACAGGTGGAACAATATAACTTCAAAAAAATGCAGCAAGCTATAATTACTGGGCTTTTTAAGAGAAAACAAAGCCAAACTTCAAAAAATACGACAATTGAGTCAGCTACAGAACTATCAGATGAGCTCCCAAATGAATTACCTACTGAGACTTTGTCTCCGGAGTGTGAACTAAGGCCTACAAAAACTTTGAGAACTGAAGAAACACAAACTAGCTCTAATTATTAAGGGCGAGACCCAGACAAGCGTAAGCAAATATGGGAGTATCAATCAGAGCACCAACAGAATGACATGCACCGAGCTTATATTGTGGAGGGTCCGTTTCACCAGTGAAGAATGAATATAAAAAATCAAAGTTTGGCTCCCGAAATCGTTCATTTCAAACCTCATGGTATGAAAAATACCCTTCATGGTTAGAATATTCTCCTCGTAAAGATGCTGTCTTTTGCTTTATTTGTTTTCTTTTTAACAAACATGATAAGCATCCATCCGGTAGAGCTTTTACTACAGATGGATTTCAAAATTAGAATAAAGTTGGAGGTAAGAAATGTGCTTTCTTGTTGCATGAGGGTAAAGACCATAATTCACCCCATAAAAAAGCTGAGAAAGAGTTGGAAGATTTTCTCAACCAATCTGGACACTTGCCACATATATGGTTGAAGCAAACACCAAAGAAAATTGCTAATAATAAAATGAGACTTAAGTCTTCTATTGATGCACTTAGATGGTTAGCTTGCCAAGGGATGTCTATGAGGGGTCGAGATGAAAGTGAGGATTCGATTAATCGGGGAAATTTTCTTGAACTAGTAAAACATCAAGCCTTGTACAATTCTGATGTGAAGCAAGTTGTGTTAGGAAATGCTCCAAAAAATGCATCTTACACTTCACCGAATATTCAAAAAGAGATATTACATATTATTGCGGAAAAAGTAAAAAGAGCTATTCGTGAGGAAATTGGCAAAGAAAAGTTCTGTATAATTGTTGATGAAGTAGGGGATGTATCGGGAAAGCAACAGATGACACTTATTTTGAGATTTGTTAATGATCTTGGTCTAGTTACTGAATGTTTTTTTACCATTGTTCATGTTCCGAATACTACTGCAATAAATCTAAAGAATGAATTTATTCTATTCTTTCTCATTATTGTTTTGATATCAAGAATTTACGAGGTCAGGGATATGATAGTGCCAGTAACATGCAAGGTAGGTGGAACGGGTTACAGGCACTGTTTGCTAAAGATTGTCTTTTTCCTTATTACGTCCATTGTTTTGCTCATTGGTTACAACTGGCATTAGTGGCTGCTACGAAAGAGGTCAAACCAATTTTTCAATTTTTCTCCAAGTTAAACTTTGTTGTGAATCTTATTCTTGCATCTTTCAAGTGCATTGATGAATTGAGGAATGCTTACTCCAATGAGATATCTATGTAGGTTGAAAATGATGAACTTGAGACTAGAGCAGGGTTGAATCAAACTAGCAATTTACAGAGGCCGGGTGAAACGAGATGGAGTTCTCACTTGAGATCTATTTTAAGCTTGATAAAAATATTCAGTGCCACTTGTGTTGTTCTCAATAAACTAATTGATGAAGGAGATACATCAGTGGAATGTGCAGAAGCAACTACGGCATTGCAGTATATGACTTCTTTCGAATTTATCTTCATTTTGCATCTTATGAAGAAAATTCTAGAAGTCTCCGAGTCACTTTCTCAAGCTTTGCAACGGAAGTCTCAAGATATTTTGAATTCTTTACATCTTGTTGAGACTACAAAAACCCTTTTGCAGAAACTTAGAGATGATGGGTGGAACTCTTTTTTTGTCGAAGTGAAAACCTTTTGTGAAAGCCTTCATATCGAAATTCCAAATATGGGCTCTATTTATATAGAAAGAGGAGGTCGTGCTCGTCACCATCAAGACAAATTTACAGTTGAACATCATTATCGAGTAAATATATTTTATGCTGCAATTGATGTGCAACTACAAGAGCTAAACAATAGGTTTAATGAGAAGTCGGCGGAGTTGCTCACTCTTAGCTGTGCTTTGGAGCCTCGAGGTGCTGGCAAGTTTTTCAAAGTTGATGACGTTTGTAATCTTGTCAACAAATTTTATCCTGTTGATTTCACGGATGTTGAAAAGGAATAATTACGATTGCAATTGTCTCATTACGAGGTTGAATTGTCTAGACATCCAAGCCTCAAGAAATTATAAATTGTTTCTGAGTTGTGCCAATGGTTAGTAGAGACACAAAAAATGCACACATATCCACATATTTTTAAATTGGCAAAGCTCACATTAACTCTGTCAGTTTCTACTGCAAGTGCTGAATGTGCCTTTTCTGTCATGGATGTCATCAAGACTGTGCGATGCAACAAAATGGAGGATGAATTTTTTGAGAGTTGTATGGTAATCTACACCGAGAGGGAAATTACACAGAGCTTCAGTAGTGATTCAATTGTTGATGTGTTCAGAGACTTGAAAGACTGGCGAATTCTACTTTGACTATGTTCTCTGTATGTCTCCTCAATTATCATTTTATGAACATGTTTTTTTTATAGTTTTTTGTTAAGAATATTTTTTATGTAATTGAAAAGCTTTTGATTTCATATAGTTTAATTCCATTTCTATTTATGATGCTTTAAGGTAAAGTTCGCAAATGTTGCTATATAAGTTGTGGCCGTTTATATTTGGCCCCTATTGACTTTGGTTCTAGCTCCGTCCCTGCCTCCAACCATTGCCTTATCACCAGCAGACCTGCAAATATCTGAGAAGTTTGGAGCTTGGATGAGGATAGGGATCAAAAAACTATATCATTTAAATCCACTTCACCTACTATGCTCTGGCCATCACAGAGACAAAATCATGGGTGTCGGGTATTATGGGCGACAAAGATATGTGCATTAGGTGGGGTAGACCATATAAAGGTGAGTGAGGTCATCTTACATTCTCCTACTTGGTCCATTTACCCCAAAACCACCACATATAATAAGAAATCAAATATATGAATAATGGCGATAGGTCCTCTTATAGTGAGCATTATCTTCCATGTATTACATATATAAAATTTCTCATTATTGCCCTTCAACTTAATGAATAAACCATATGTTTATTCTATGTCCAACTTAAATGACATTTCTCAAAACCAATCAAAATATGTGTACACAATATATGAGAAAATATCAAATGAATTAAGAGTTTCATTGAAGCATCAAAAGTACAACAAAATCACATTGAGGAACTAAGACCTATTTGCACTACATGATCCCTAAACTGCTTAGGTGGTGTGCCTTTAGTTAAAGGATCCGCAATCATCAAATCAGTGCTAATGTGCTCGATGACAACTTTCTTTTCCTTAACATGTTCTCTTATGGCTAAATACTTAATATCGATATGCTTACTTTGACTTTCACTCTTGTTATTTTTAGCCATAAAGACCGCAACAGAGTTGTCACAATACAATTGTAACGGCTTATAAATTGAATCAACAACTCTAAGCCCAGATATGAAACTCTTCAACTATACACCATGCGAAGTGGCCTCAAAACATGAGACAAACTCAGCCTCTATAGTGGAAGTAGCAATCAGGGTCTGTTTGGCACTTCGCCAAGATACAACTCTACCAGCTAGCATAAAAATATAACTAGATGTTGATTTCCTGGAATCAATGTAGCCAGCAAAGTCTGAATCGGAGTATCCAACTACTTTCAAGTTCTCAGTTCGTCTGTATAAAAGCATGTAGTTCTTTATTCCCTAAAGATATCTCATAACCTTCTTTGTAGCTTTCCAGTGGTCAATACCTGGATTACTCTGATATCTTCCTAACATTCCAATAGTATATGTAATGTCAGGTCAGGTGTAGACCTGTGCATACATAAGGCTTCCTACAGCTGAAGCATATGGAATGTTCTTCATGTGTTCCCGCTCAAAGTCACTCTTCGGGCTCTAATTCAAATTGAATCTATCACCCTTGACTATGGGTGCTACACTTGGTGCACAATCTTTCATCTGAAATTTCTCTAAAATTTTGTTGATATAAGTCTCTTGAGACAAACCCAAAATACCTCAAGATCTTTCTCTGTGGATCTTAATGCCAATGACATAAGATGCCTCACTCATATCTTTCATATCAAAATTTTTTGAGAGAAATTGTTTCACCTCATATAGACAACCTTTATCATTAGCCGCAAGCAAAATATCATCTACGTATAACACAAGAAAACAAGTCTTACTCTCACTGACCTTCTGGTATAAACACTGGTCCATTATATTCTCTTCAAAACGTAATGAAGTGATAACCTCACGAAATTTTAAATACCACTATCGGGAGGCTTGTTTTAACCCATATGTGGATTTATTAAGCTTACAAACTAAATGCTCACCATCGCTAGAGGAGAATCCTTCAGTTTGTTTCATGTAAACCTCTTCCTTTAGTTCACCATTGAGGAACGTCATTTTCACATCCATTTGATATAAATCAAGATCAAAATGAGCTACTAATGTCATGATTACATGAAGAGAATCTTTCTTAGATACAGGAGAAAATGTCTCCGTGTAATCGATTCCTTCCCTTTGAATGAACCCTTTGGCAATAAGTCTTGCTTTATGTCTCTCAATGTTGCCTCGTGAGTCTTTCTTTGTCTTAAATACCCATCTACATCCAATGGTTTTTACACCATTGGGCAACTCAACGAGATCCCAAACTTGATTAGATGCCATAGAATCCAGGTCATCCTTCATAACATTGTACCACAAGTCTGATTGCTTAGAACTCGTGGCTTACGAAAACGTTTCAGGATCATTTTCGGCTCCAACATTGTAATCTGACTCTTGTAGATACACTATGTAATCACTAGGTATTGCTGACCTTCTAACCCTAGTGGATCTCCTTAATGTTGTATTATCATCCTCACGAGGAACTTGTTGCTCAACCTGTTGTTGAACTGGTTGCTCAACAATTTTCGGTTGTTCCTCATTTATAACTTGATCTACTAGATTAGTGATAACAGCTTGTGGAACTTCATTAACTGGTTGTCCCACACCCGTTTGACCTTGAGGGGTGTGAATGACAATCAATCTATCACTTGAACCAGAGGGTTGAGCTTCATAATGACCGCTTTCAGAAAATATCTCTGGAAAATGACCACTCCCACTGATCAAGTCATTCTTAAGAAATTTTCATTTCTTGATTCCACAATTCTATTGTTGTGAAATGGACAATATAATCTATACCCCTTGGACCTTTCAGCATATCCAATGAAATACCCACTAATAGTCCTTGGGTCTAGCTTCTTCTCCTGTGGGTTGTAAATTCTCACTTCATACGGGCATTCCCAAATGCGTGTATACCTCAAACTCGATTTTCAGCCCTTAAATAACTCAAAAAGTGTCTTCGAGACAACCTTGGTTGGAACTCGATTTAATATACACACAGTCGTCTTTAGAGCTTCTGTCCACAGGAATTGAGGAAGTTTTGTGTTACTCCTCATACTACTCACCATGTCTATTAAGGTTCAATTTCTTTTTCTGTCACACCATTCTGATCCGGAGAATCAGGCATGGTGTAATGGGCAACAATTTCATGTTCCTGAAGAAACTTCGCAAAAGAACCAGGTGCTTGTCCACTTTCAGTGTATCTACTATAGTACTCTCCACCTCTATCTGA
>JANZXR010000172.1:483879-511771 GCA_027575705.1 Erythroxylum echinodendron
GAAGTTATGGAGCTTGAAATCATCTTTCCAACCATATAAAGAATACCCCAAACTGATTTCCCTAGAGAAAGATATGACGATTGAAAAACATCGTCTGTGTTCCCAGACTTCTTCTGTGACACTGTTCACGCTATCGTCTGGGTCACCGTTCACGCCAAAGAAACCTTGAGTTAGATGTCTATCGTAAAAGTTATGCTCACTACCCTAAATCACGATAATGGATAAGGTGTACCCTTTCGAAGAATAACTCACTTTTTAGGATATGCTGCATGCGAGTTGGACTTTGGTAACGGGGTCCAACATTAGTGCCCTGAAGATATCTTATAACCTTCTTTGTAGCTTTCCAATGGTCAATACTTGAATTACTCTGATATCTTCCTAACATTCCAACAACATATGCAATTTCAGGTCAGGTGCAAACCTGAGCATACATAAGGCTTCCTACAGTTGAAGCATATGGAATGTTCTTTATGTGTTTCCGCTCAAAGTTATTCTTCGGGCACTAATTCAAATTGAATCTATCACCTTTGACTATGGGTGCTACACTTGGTACACAATCTTTTATCCAAAATCTCTCTAAAATTTTGTTGATATAGGTCTCTTGAGACAAACCCAAAATGCCTCAAGATCTTTCTCTATAGATCTTAATGCCAATGACATAAGATGTCTCACCCATATCTTTCATATCAAAATTCTTTGAGAGAAATTGTTTCACTTCATATAGCAAACCCTTATCATTAGTCGCAAGCAAAATGTCATCCATGTATAACACAAGAAACAAGTCTTACTCCCACTGACCTTCTGGTATAAACGCTGGTCCATTATATTCTCTATAAAACCGAATGAAGTGATAACTTCATAAAATTTTAAATACCACTGTCGGGAGGCTTGTTTTAACCCATATATGGATTTATTAAGCTTACAGACTAAATGCTCACTATCGCTAGAGGAGAATCCTTCAGGTTGTTTCATG
Organism: Erythroxylum echinodendron; assembly: GCA_027575705.1. NCBI lineage: Eukaryota > Viridiplantae > Streptophyta > Magnoliopsida > Malpighiales > Erythroxylaceae > Erythroxylum > Erythroxylum echinodendron. The sequence continues at coordinate 484,853 of JANZXR010000172.1, forward strand.
TAAACCTCTTCCTCTAGTTCACCATTGAGGAACGCCGTTTTCACATCCATTTGATGTAACTCAAGATCAAAACCCACTTCACCTACTATGCTCTGGCCATCACAGAGACAAAATCATGAGTGTCGGGTATTATGGGCGACAAAAATATGTGCATTAGGTGGGATGGACCATATAAAGGTGAGTGAGGTCATCTTACAGATTCAAGGCCTACCTATCCAAGTGAGTGGTTCTCTATGCTTGCAGCAGTCACACCTCACCACTCATTAGCTCGGGATGTTGGTACTGGAAATGGTTAAGCTACTATTGAGGTAAGTCCCTTTCGGATCGGATCGGATTGGACTCATTCGAAGGTATCTAAACATTACAATCAAGTGATTGCAACTGACGTGAGTGATGAGCAGTTAAAGCATGCTAAGCAAGACCCTAAAGTTCAGTACCTTCATGCACCGTTGTCACTGTCGGACGAAGAAATTCTGAACCTGTTTGGAGGAGAAAACTCTGTTGACCTAGTGACAGTAGCAACATCTGTGCACTAGTTCGACCTAGAAAAGTTCTATTCCATTGTCAAGCGAGTGCTTAGAAAACGTGGAGATGTAATTACCTTGTGGACATACGGAATTATTTAGGTTAGTCTAGAATTCGATCCTATGATGAACAGGTTGTTCAAGAGAACAGTTCCGATCAGGAATCCTAAAGTGGAGTTCGCTTTCCAGTGCTACAAGACGCTTCCATTTCAGTTTCAGGAGGTGGGTTGGGCAGAGAAAGGCAGCCGAAGGAACTGGAGATGCCAAAGGACATGATGTTTCAGGGTTTTCTGGGACTGATGAGATTAGGGTCAGGTGTCCAGAAGGCCAAGGAGAAAGGTGTGGAGTTGTTGACTGAAGACGTGATTAGGGTGTTCGAGAGTGCCTAGGCAAGTCTGAACTGGTCAGGACTGTCATCTACAAGATTTACATGCTTGCAGGAGAGCCATAGATTGGACTTATTAATGGAGATGGCATTGAGTCGGGTTAGGATAACAACCAGTTGATTTTCATAAATATGTAGATTCAATGAAACAGAGTTGAAATAAAATAATAAAATATGATAAAAACATCATAATCATAATAGAAAATCTGATCCCATTTTGTAGAAAATACGAACCATTCTGATTATCAGGTCGATTCTGAAGCTAACTTCTTAAGTTCAAAGTCAAATCAACCTAAACTTTATCATCATCATCGCTCAGTTTGAAATCCCGCAATGAAGCAGGATCTGAGGAGCTCTGATAGTACGCAGCCTTACCCTTATATAATAGAGAGTCTATTTCCGATAGACCCATACACAAATATGACAATAAAAAGTGATGCAGATGAAAACTGATACGTCACAAGTGTAGGAAAATAAAATTAAATAAGTACATAAATAAATAAAATAAAATAAAACCAACTAAAATAGCTGATATGGTGACCAAAATCGTCGTGAGTAGATACAAGTTTAAAAGACAAGTTATTATATATATATAAGAAAAAAATAATTAGAAACGCTGTAAAGTTCTGTTCATGCCTGTTATGTTGCAAACGTCTGCTCACTTTGTTAATTTTGATCAGAACTAGCTCAACTAGACCACACTTTTTTGTCATCCTTAAATATTAAAAATGTATCAACATTACTTATCAATATTGGCTTAAACTAGGCCCAACTGGTTCTATCGGAGCTTGGGCCCTAGGTATCAAGCCTAAGCCCTAGTCTAGGCCCAATTTGATTTGACCAGAATTGTTTTTTATTTTTATTTTTAATTAAAATGTAAAAATAACATTGGCTTCCACGAAACGAAATAGTTTGGTTTATACGTATTGAGTCTTGGGTCAGGTTGGGCTTATAGAGCTTGTGCCCGAGCCCAACCTAAAGCCCATTTTTTGAGAAAATTGAGCCCAAAGTCGTTCAAATTGATTCTGGTTCGTTGACCTTAGGTCAAGCCAGGGCGGGTCAGATCTTGAGTCTAAATGCCATCTATAATTAAAAATGGGAGGCCTATATCAAACTTAAAAATATTTAAATAAGTTCAAGTATGATCGGATTCAAAAATTGTCCTCGATCTGAAATCAATGGATCAGATAAAGCTCGTGAATTTGAAAATTTTAAATGAAAATATTGTTTTGGATAAAATATTTTTTAAAAATTTTAAAAAATTAAAATATATTTAATCAAGCTTAACCTAATTAAATTCAAAGTTAGTATAAATTATTTTAATTAAAAATTTAAAAATATTATTTTACACTAAATAATTTAAAGTCTGGGTTCGTCCCACCAGGCCCAAGCCCAATGGGATGGACAGAAAGAAACAGAACCTAATCAATTACTCCCTCTCTCTAACTAAATCTTAGCTGTTCCAACGCAAAACGGAAACCATCTTTCTCTCTCCTCGTCTCTCAAAACTTGCTCTCCGATCACTCTCAAAACCACAATTATCAGTATTCCCTTAAACCCTCACTACCGTCGATTTTGATTTTCGATCTTGAGGACCTAACCTATTCTGGAAGATATTCATTTTCATGTATGCGAGGATTCCAATTAAGTTTTTGTTGGCTTGATCGTCGCCGATCGGATTTCAATAACTGAATCGGTAGTTACGGCAAAAACTGGGGGCGAAACAGTCACGACCTCGCCCCGAAGCCGGCGTCGGGGTCGGACTTTGGTTCTTCCTCCGTTCTAACAATGTCCCTCCCACCCACACTCTCTACTACCTAGACCACCAGCCCCAACTCAATCAACACGCCTCTGATCGTCGTCCGATGGATCGTCACCCTTCCACTTCCACCTCATCGGGCCCTACGCCGCCGTCGGAGGAGCCGGAGTACCTCGCGCGCTATCTTGTTGTGAAACACTCGTGGCGAGGGCGATACAAGCGGATTCTTTGTATTTCTAGTGCTCTGATTGTCACTCTCGACCCGAATACTTTGTCTGTCACGAATTCGTATGATGTGGAGACTGATTTCGAGGGGGCTTCTCCGATCATCGGGCGAGATGAGAGTTCGTGCGAGTTTAATTTGAGTATTAGGACTGACGGGAAGGGCAAGTTTAAAGGAATGAAATTTTCTTCCAGGTTTAGGGCTAGTATTTTGACTGAGTTGCATCGAGTTCGGTGGAATCGGCTCAGTCCTGTGGCGGAGTTTCCCGTGCTTCACCTGAGGAGGCGAAATGGGGAATGGATTCCATTTGTAAGTCGTTTTTGGTTCTGTTTTGCTTTAGTTTATAATGTGGGTGTGGCTTGTGATCACGTGCTTTTGAATTGCTTGTACAGAAATTAAAGGTTACTTATGTTGGTGTTGAATTGATTGATTTGAAATCCGGACATCTTCGATGGTGCTTGGATTTCAGAGACATGAGTTCTCCTGCTATTATCCTACTTTCTGATCCTTTTGGGAAGAAAAGCAGTAGCGATCATGGGGTTTTTGTTCTTTGCCCTTTGTACGGAAGAAAGTCTAAAGCTTTCCAAGCTGCTGCAGGGACCACGAATTCTGCAATTGTATCTAATTTGGTATGGATGGCATGTCTAATAGTTGGTTTTGTTACGTTAGTTTTTATCATATTCTTTTTGTTTATGTTTTGCCATGTTGTTCAGTCATTTGAGTCCTGCATTTTATCTCTTGCTTCAATGGTTATAATGTTGTCGCAGAGTAAAACTGCCAAGTCTGTGGTTGGGGTGTCATTGTCTGTGGACAGTTCTCAGTCCCTTACTGTAGCGGAGTATATAAAACAAAGAGGTAGCTCAATTTGATGTTCTGTTTCTGTTGTTATTGCTGGTTTCTTGTTTGGTTGCCTGTTGGCTGTGGTTCACATCCTTGTTGGTCATGTTTGAAATATAGCAAAAGAGGCAGTTGGAGCAGAGGAAACGCCTTGTGGGGGTTGGTTGGTTACAAGACTGCGGACTGCTGCACATGGAACTCAAAATATTTGTGGACTGAGTTTGGGAGTTGGCCCAAAAGGTGGTCTAGGAGATCATGGTGATGCTGTTCCTCGTCAATTGATTCTAACAAAAGTTTCACTGGTTGAGAGACGTCCAGAAAACTATGAAGTAAGTTGATGAAAAATTATACTGTAGAGGATAGACGTATTTGCTATTTACTTGTGTATTAACTTTGAACTATGAATAGGAATCAAGGTTCTTTAGATACATGTAATTTATGTATTTTTATATTAAGATATGTTCCTGAATCGGATCAAATAGTGAGAAAGTGCATTAGATGTGTGCAGGCCATTATTGTGCGTCCTTTATCTGCAGTAAGTTCGCTTGTTCGATTTGCAGAGGAGCCCCAAATGTTTGCTATAGAGTTCAACGATGGCTGCCCCATCCATGTAGGATTTCCTGTTGGGACTTCAGTTTACTCTTTCCTGAAAGTACATCTTATGTTCATGAACTTTTCTGTCAAATATATCTTATGTTTATGTTGTGGCCTTAGGTATATTCAAGCACGTCTCGTGATAGCTTACTTGCCGCAGTTTGGGATGTACTGCAAACGGAAGTAGGTATAGCTGTTCCCTGTTGGATATTGTTAGGTTTTGTCCGCTAAATTACTTTGCATATTGCACTTGACTTTGTAATAGAATAGTTACTGTGATCATTAGTTTGTGAACCTATGATTCGGAGTCTATGACTACATCCGTGGAGAGCTTTAATACAATTTCATTGACATTTGATGTCTATTTACACAGGGCCAGTGCCCAATACCTGTGTTATCAAGAATAACCATGCCAGGTCATCATGTTGATCCACCTTGTGGGAGAGTGCATCTATTGGTAGGATCACAACGCTCAGTTACTGATGTGGAAAGTGCAACCATGCATTTGAAGCATTTAGCTGCTGCTGCTAAAGACGCTGTTGCTGAAGGTGGTTCTGTTCCAGGTTCAAGAGCAAAGCTGTGGCGTAGAATAAGAGAGTTCAATGCTTGTATTCCATATAGCGGGGTTCCTCCTAACATTGAAGTGCCTGAGGTAACCCTGATGGCCTTAATTACAATGCTTCCATCTAGTCCAAATCTTCCTCCAGAATCTCTCCCATTGCCACCTCCTTCTCCTAAAGCAGCTGCAACAGTAATGGGATTTGTTGCATGTTTACGAAGATTATTGGCATCAAGAAGTGCAGCTTCACATGTGATATCATTTCCTGCTGCTGTGGGAAGAATAATGGGCTTACTTAGAAATGGCTCAGAGGGTGTTGCTGCTGAAGCTGCTGGCCTCGTTGCTGCTCTCATAGGTGGCGGACCTGGGGGTTCTAGTTTACTAAATGATTCTAAAGGAGAGCAACATGCGACAATTATGCACACAAAATCTGTCTTGTTTGCTCATAGTGGTTATATCATTATCCTTGTCAACAGATTGAGACCTATGTCAGTCTCACCTTTGTTGTCAATGGCTGTTGTTGAAGTTCTTGAGGCGATGATATGTGAACCTCATAGTGAGACTACCCAGTACACTGTATTTGTTGAATTGTTACGACAAGTAGCTGGCTTGCGACGCCGATTGTTTGCGTTGTTTGGTCACCCGGCTGAAAGTGTGAGGGAAACTGTTGCTGTGATTATGCGTACAATTGCAGAAGAAGATGCAATTGCAGCAGAGTCCATGCGTGATGCTGCCTTGCGTGATGGTGCTTTGTTGAGGCATTTATTGCATGCGTTTTTCCTTCCTGCCGGCGAGCGGCGGGAGATAAGTCGACAACTTGTTGCACTCTGGGCAGATTCCTATCAACCATCACTGGAATTATTGTCTAGAGTTTTACCTCCTGGACTTGTTGCTTACTTGCACACACGATCTGATGGTAATCAACTTGAAGACACAATTCAAGAAGGTTCATTGATCAGTAGAAGACAAAGACTTTTGCTTCAGCAGAGGAGAGGTCACGTTGGGAGGGGAATATCATCTCAAGAGCATTCATTTCCTTCTGTTAATAGTTATGACACTTCTGATTCTGTGAGGCAGAGTAATGCTGCTACGATTAAAGTCCCAGAGACTGTTGGACAAGCACCTTTTGCTCAAGCTGTTGATAAATTAAACGGAGACATTTCATCGACTGGGGGTCCCCAAAATGGTCATGCCTCTATATCGGGCAATACATTGTCAACAAGTATACAGGACGTGTCGGAGCAAAATCCTTCCGTTCCACTTCACTCAGGTGCCAATGTAACAAGTTTCCAGAGCACAGGCCTTCCGGCGCCTGCCCAGGTGGTTGTGGAGAATACACCTGTTGGTTCTGGTCGGCTACTCTGCAATTGGCACGAGTTTTGGAGAGCCTTCGGTCTTGATCATAACCGAGCAGATTTGATCTGGAATGAGAGAACTAGGCAAGAGCTGCGGGAAGCTTTACAGGCTGAGGTTCACAAGTTAGATGTTGAGAAGGAACGTACAGAAGATATTGTTCCGGGAGGTGCTACAGTTGAGACAATGATCGGACAAGATAGTGTGCCACAGATATCTTGGAATTATTCTGAGTTTTCTGTGACTTACACTAGCTTGTCCAAAGAAGTTTGTGTTGGTCAATATTACTTGCGGTTACTGCTTGATAGTGGCAGCCATGGTAGGGCACAAGATTTTCCACTGCGGGATCCAGTTGCATTCTTTAGGGCACTATATCATCGATTCTTATGTGATGCAGACACAGGGCTTACAGTAGACGGTGCTGTTCCTGATGAGTTGGGTGCTTCTGATGATTGGTGTGACCTGGGCCGATTAGATGGTTTTGGAGGAGGGGGTGGTTCTTCTGTTCGGGAACTATGTGCAAGAGCAATGGCAATTGTTTATGAACAGCATTATAGTACAATAAATCATTTTGAGGGTACTGCACATGTTACAGTTCTTCTAGACCGGACAGATGATAGAGCCTTGAGGCACCGTCTTCTCCTTCTCTTGAAGGTACATTTTAACTGAACTTTTAAAATTGATTTGCATGTTCATTTCGTTCTCTGAAATGAGTTGAGATAAAGAGGCTTGCTAATTTATGTTGCTATGGATCTGTTAGATGTTATTAGCCATTATATCTTTCAGTAGTTTCTCTTTTCTATTCTTTATATGCTTCTCTTTTTCATTAAAATTTCGAAGCTAATGTCAACTACCACTTTTTATCCACGAAGATTCTAGAAACATAGTGATTCTGTGGCATAAGCATCCTACAAACACTTACTGATGCTCCCTTTGTTTATCTTTCATATCTTTTAAGTTCTTATCCACTGCTAAGCCTTTACTACTTTTATGTTAGAGGTTTGCTGAAATTCTAAAATTATTTATCCTTTGATTTTATGAAGCTAAGGATGGTAAATCTATGATTCCTTCAAAGCTAGTCTAAGTTTATGATTTTGATCACATCTTTACATAAGGTCTACAATAGAGGAGGTCTTATAGAAAATCACCTTTGTCATGGCTTTGAGCCTTTGGTTATCTAGAATCATAATTGTACTGCAGCTAATAAGCTGTTAAAAAAAAAAACTGTGTTCCTCTGTCCGTGATAGCCTTGCAGGATTTGTTCCGTTAAAACCTATCTGTCCTAACTTTTGCAGTTGGAATTTAATGAAATACCAAAGTTGAGGTGGGTAGATCTATAATTCTTTGAAAGCTAGGATTAAGATTGTGGTTTTAGTCAAATTCTTGTTTAATTATGAATTTGGACTTTTGGAGGTAAAACTCTTCGTCTTATTGGAAGATTACCATGGCGGCAACTGTGAGCCATGAATCTTTGATGTGGCCACTTCCTCCACCCTAAAGCTATGAAGTGAATTTAGTGATCCGTGAATTTACTGGGAAGAGAAAAATGTTGAGAGCACATTGGAATATGACCTCAAGCTATTGGTTATCTGATTGTAGTCCATTTGCAGGTGTTGATGAAGATTTTGACTAATGTCGAGGATTGCGTTAAGGTTGGAGGCTGTGTGTTGGCTGTTGATCTGCTGACTGTAGTTCATGAAACTTCAGAAAGGACAGCTATCCCATTACAGTCTAACTTGTTAGCTGCTACTGCTTTCATGGAACCACTTAAAGAATGGATGTTTATTGACAACGATGGTGCACAAGTTGGACCTCTGGAAAAGGATGCTATAAGGAGGTTCTGGTCAAAGAAAGCTATTGATTGGAGGACAAAATGCTGGGCACCTGGAATGGTGGAATGGAAGAGATTGCGTGATATTCGTGAACTTCGATGGGCACTAGCTATTCGTGTCCCTGTTCTTACTCCATCACAGGTTTGCATCATCTCACTTGCCTAAACTGATGTTTTTATGTTTGTCTATGGTGTTGATTTAGCCAGAGTAATGTCATACAGTGATGCTAGTTATACGTTTTGAGTTTTCTGTGAACTAATACCTCTGTCCATTCCACCCAGATCACCCAAATTGCTGATCCTTTATCTTATTTGGAAAAATATAAGGAGGTTGTTTGATTCAATGGTTGGAAAGAAACCTTATTATACATTACATTATGAGAGTAAACATAAAAACAAGTGTCTATACGTATATATAATTTTTTCTTAATCACTGCAGCAATCTTATCGTCAGTGTGTTCTATGAAAGATATTTAAAGGAACATGGGAAAATTAGTTTCTGTGTTTTGTGAATTTATCCTATTGTCGTTAAACAATTCTTTCAAACGCTTTATCTTTTTCTGCATTTCATGTTTATGCATGTTTTCATATTTGCATTATCAAATTCTACTTGGAAAAAAAAAAAGTGTGCACTCTTTATGTGAATTTTCTTTTACTCTTTACTTTTACTATTTCAGTAGATTCTCCCACTCTTCCCTCTTTATTTCTTCTAATATGTGGGTACTCTATCTAGGTTGGGGATGCAGCATTATCCATATTACACAGCATGGTATCAGCACATTCAGATATAGATGATGCTGGAGAGATTGTTACTCCAACCCCAAGAGTAAAACGGATATTATCGAGTCCACGCTGCCTTCCACATATTGCACAGGTGACTTGGAGTTGCTAATTACTCCTCGCGTCTTTATCTCAGCCAAAATTTAATTCTTACATAACTGTGTTACCTTTCCAACAAAATCCTTTAACACATTGTAGGGATATGGACGAGAATGCCTATATGTGTTTTAATTTTCCTTGTGTATTTATAATTGAAGTTCATGTTTGTTGAGAATACACACGTGTGTGTCTCACATCAAAAAAAGAGGGGAAAGAAAACTAATACATAAGCCTAGTGGGTTGTTCCACCTATTGCCAATTGGTTTTAGAATGGAATCCCACTTGGGCTTGTGTGTATTCGAACTTGCCTCCTCTTATGGGCCCGTAGGTCCATTACAAATTTAACATGGTATCAGAACCATGGAGATCTTGATCTACTGTTTTCCCTAGAAGAGGGCCATCATTTAAGCAGCTGGAGAAGGATTTGAAGTCTGCATGGAGCAAGTGACCAACAGTATTGTTTGCCCCAAGAAGGGGCCTATTTAACCTCAATCAGAAATCCAGTCCTGATGAGGATTGTTTATGTCCTTCTCCAGATTGCCGAGTTGAAAAGGACTCACATGTGAGGGGGAGTGTTGAGAATACCCACATGTTAGTGTCCCACATCAAAAAAAGAGGGGAAAGAAAACTAACATATAAGCCTAGCGGGCTATTCCACTTATTGCCAATTGGTTTTAGAGTGGAATCTCACTTGGGCTTGTGTGTGTTCTAACTTTCCTCCTCTTGTGGGTCCATATGCCCATTCAAATTTAACAACGTTCATATACATAATTAGGGAATTCATGTGAATGCTTACCATTCACTATGATAAAGGTTGTCATGTTTCTTTTCAGAAGTTGATTCCTTGTCACCGATCCAACATCTGTGAATTAGCTGCAAAGTGATCAATTATTTTCATTTTTCTCCTAGTATTGGTTACTTGGGATTGCAGTACGTAAGCCTAATTAACTACTTTTTTGACAGGTCATGCTATCTGGAGAGCCAAGTATTGTTGAGGCTGCTGCAGCTTTGCTGAAGGCTGTTGTAACCAGAAATCCCAACGCAATGATACGTCTTTACAGCACAGGAGCGTTTTACTTTGCTCTGGCATATCCCGGATCCAATCTTCTTTCCATCGCACAACTCTTTTCTGTTACTCATGTCCATCAAGCATTCCATGGTGGTGAAGAAGCTGCTGTATCCTCCTCATTACCTCTTGCAAAACGGAGTGTTTTGGGTGGCCTTCTCCCTGAATCCTTGCTGTATGTACTGGAGCGTAGTGGTCCGGCTGCATTTGCCACAGCAATGGTTTCTGACTCTGATACACCAGAGATTATCTGGACTCACAAAATGAGGGCAGAAAATCTTATCCGCCAGGTATTGAAACTGTACCCGAGGGAGTACCTGCTTCATTTCCCTTCTCTGCAATACTACAGTCTTTAACACAACAGGACCTTAGATATAGAAGTTTAAAGTTGGTATTTGTAAATTGAGTTTTTTTTTTTTTTAATAATTTTGCTGTGCTCTGTATTTTGTCCAGGTTTTGCAGCATCTTGGTGATTTTCCTCAGAAATTATCCCAGCATTGTCATTCTTTATATGACTATGCTCCAATGCCACCTGTCACGTACCCAGAGCTAAAAGATGAAATGTGGTGTCACCGATATTACCTTCGAAACCTATGTGATGAAATTCGCTTTCCAAATTGGCCAATTGTGGAGCATGTTGAATTTCTGCAGTCTTTACTGGTAATGTGGCGTGAAGAATTGACTCGAAGACCTATGGATCTTTCTGAAGAAGAAGCTTGCAGAATTTTAGAAATATCTCCAGAAGATATAGTGAATGATAACTCAAAAAAAAATCGTTCTTTAGAAAGTGATGATGAGACAACTAGCATTTCAAAGCATATTGAGGAAATTGATGAAGAAAAGCTTAAGCGTCAATATAGAAAACTTGCAATGAAATACCATCCTGACAAAAATCCCGAGGGAAGGGAGAAGTTTCTTGCTGTTCAGAAAGCTTATGAACGCCTTCAGGTATGCCAAACTAAATTCCTTAGAAATGCCTGGTGATTTATGACTAAATTGGCAAAGATTTGGTGCCTTATGTGACTAAACAATCTCAATGATAAAGAAATGGTATCATTATCCATAGTGGTTATAATCAAAATCATCGAATAAATTCTTTCCATCTGTGTAATTCTTCAAAAGATTCTTTCTTTTCCATTTCTGAATCAAATGATAGGATTTTTAAATCTATGAATTTGTTCTTAGTCGTTTGTCAAAAAACCCTTGATTTAATTTTATATTGGAGTTTATGGGCCGATTTTAACTTACTCAGATGGACGTCGCAGTACTTTGTCCGTTCTTAAGTTTGGAGAAAAATTAATCGAAGGGACAATTCTGAAATGAATTTAGATCCCTTCTAAAGGATTGGTATATAAGTTTATTACTCCATGGTTTTAACAAAGACAAAATTTTTGATGTTGTATATAGGCCACCATTCAAGGATTGCAAGGTCCTCAGCCTTGGAGGTTGTTGCTTTTGTTGAAAGGACAATGTATTTTGTACAGACGATACGGAGATGTGCTGGAGCCTTTTAAATATGCTGGCTATCCCATGTTGCTTAATGCAGTTACTATTGATAAGGATGATAACAATTTTCTTTCCCCAGAGAGAGCACCTTTGCTTGTCGCAGCATCAGAGCTTATTTGGCTGACGTAAGTGTTGCTCTGGCATTTTGTTTCTCTTCTATTTAATAAGTTATGAACTCAACTGAGATTTGACAAAAATTAATCTAATTGATTTAGGTGTGCTTCTTCATCCTTGAATGGTGAAGAGCTTGTAAGGGATGGTGGGGTACAACTTCTTGCAACTCTTCTTTCCCGATGCATGTGTGTAGTTCAGCCATCTACTTTTGCAAGTGAACCATCTGCTATTATTGTCACCAATGTGATGAGAACTTTCTCGGTTTTGAGTCGGTTTGGGAGTGCCAGGGCTGAGATGCTTGATTTCCCCGGACTAGTTGAAGATGTTGTGCACTGCACAGAGCTTGAGCTTGTATCTGATGCTGTTGATGCTGCGCTCCAGACCATTGCTCATGTTTCTGTATCCTCACAATTGCAGGATACTTTGTTGAAGGCTGGTGTGCTGTGGTTAGTTACTACTTCACCATGCATGTAAAATAGTCACATATTTGCTGCTTAATTTCATAGGAGATGTTAAATTTGAAAAGAATTTGTCCCTGTTCACAATTTTAGCCCTTTTTTTCATCCTTAGGTGCATTTGAGTTGCATTTGGTCCTTCCATCATAACTCGAGCCACAAAAACCTCATACCAATTAGGATATGGCTCTTCCTATGTAGCACTGCCTTACACTTGTGAATGCTTCTAAACATGATTCCTATATGCATTCTCAGTTGACAACTAACTTACTTTTACATAATAGGATATATGGTCTTCTTCAAACCCCGTTTGCTGCATGGAGATTATTAAGTATAAAGCATTTTTCTTTGACAGTTACTCGTTATTAAGGCAGCCATACATGGTTACGGAATGCCTTACCCATCGATCAATCTGATATGTGGAATGGCTGATACTCCTTCCTTTTTGCTTGTTTGCAATCATTAATTTCATTATTTGGTTTGTGTGGGTTGGAAGAAAAATCAGACTTGTTAAAATGACATTAACATACAGAAGGATGATTTAGCAAAGTTTATTTACATGAGATAAGCTATGAGCTAGCCATCCATTTCCAATCCAGTGATTTGGTCTTAATATTTTGTATAATTAGCTTTAGCCTTGAGAAATGTTGTTGCTTTCATAGTAAATTATGTTGAACTTGAACTTTAAGTCTCTCCCTCTCTCTCTCTTTGTGCAGTTTGAATTTGTTTGTTTGGAGGCTCATTTCATGAGTTAGATATGGTCACTGGAACTTCACTTGTGCAACTTATGTGATTCTAATTTTAATGTATTTCTTCTGTTGGATCAAAGAGAATAAAGTCTCAATGTGACTCAGCATTTTTTAAAACATTGAAATAGATACTTGATGACATTGCTGTTTATTTCAGGTTATATGTTTCTTTTATTAGCGCATCTAACTTTGAATCCTTCTAGGTACCTAATGCCATTGTTGCTCCAGTATGACTCAACTGCAGAGGAATCTGATAAGAATGAGTCGGCTAATGTTGGCTCTAGTGTCCAAATTGCTAAGAATATGCATGCTATACGAGCATCTCAGGCCTTATCAAGACTTAGTGGTTTGTGCACCAACGGGAGTCAGACACCTTATAATGCAGCTGCAGCTGATGCCCTCAGAGCTTTGCTAACTCCAAAACTTGCAAGTATGTTGAAAGATCAAGTACCAAAGGACTTGCTTTCCAAGTTAAACACTAACTTGGAGTCTCCAGAGGTAAATTATATTGATCTCGGCAAAATGTCTCTATTAAACATTTTAGTACTACTTTATAAGCTATCCTGGCACAAACTTCTATTATGGAAGAATTAATGTAATGTTTGAGACAAAATCCTGTTAAGAACTATAATCGTGCTTGTGGATGGGGTTTGGTTTTTAATTTCTGATGATGCTTGTTTACAGCACAGGTTTTAACTTTTGGAAAATTGCTTTTAAGATCATCTGTACTAAGTTTATCGACAATTCAACATGTGTATATAATAGTTCATTGCAATATTCTTTTTGGGCAAAATGGAGCTTTGATAATCATCTTTTTATTCTTTGTTGTAGTTGTTGAGATGATTTGTTTAACTCTCTACTTATGTCACATTTTCTATTTTCAGAGTTAAGGGTCTACCAGTCTTAAGTAGCTCCTCATATGGCCTTCTCTCCAATTTTGAACATTTTATTTTTGCTATTCGAATCAGTAGATGATAAAAGATATCAGGATTCAACTTATTGTTGGTTGTTCAGTAATTTTGATTGCCTCCTGATAAATTAGAATAGCATCAGGAGGCAACTAAGTGTTGGACATTAAGGTTATGTGTGTCTGCTAAGTTTGTAAGTTCGAACTGAGTATACTCATCTTAATATATGGATATGAATGCTCTGGAATTTAAGTGTTCCTGACTACAAATCCACCTATGGTGAACTGCAGTTAACTTCTGAATCCATACTTTGTAGTACTACTGATGTACAGAAAATGTGAAAAGGTTTTCCTGCTTCTTAATGAGTTTCAACATGGTGAATTTTCTTTGAAATTGATTGAAACCAATTTATTTCATAAGCCCTGGAAACTCAAAAGAGTTTCATAATAAACTTCCTTGAAGAATATCTTTCTGAAAAAATGCTTGCGATTGTAGATTATCTGGAACTCTTCAACTCGAGCAGAGCTATTGAAGTTTGTTGATCAGCAGCGGGCCAGTGTGCGGCCTGATGGTTCATATGATGTCAAAGATTCACTTGCTTTTTCTTATGAAGCACTATCCAAGGAACTCTTTGTTGGCAATGTTTACTTGAGAGTCTACAATGATCAGCCAGACTCTGAGATCAGTGAGCCTGAAGCATTCTGTGTTGCGCTAATTGATTTCATATCCCTTCTAGTGCACAGTCAAGATATAAATTCTGATGTCATAAAAGAGCATACTGCAGAGAACCCATTTGACAGGACATCCGAGATTCAAACCAATGCTACTGATTTATCAGTTAATGGACAACATGTATCTGATGATTTGTCAACAGTCCCTGATGGAAAATCAACGGACAGGGAAGAACTAGAGTTGATTAAGAATCTTCGGTTTGGGTTGACTTCACTTAAGGTTTGTGGTCAAATTCTACAAGTGGTTTTTAAATTTAGTGAATAATTCTGACATTTTTTGATTTCCATGGACAGAATTTACTGACAAGTAATCCAAGTTTGGCATCTACATTTTCTTCTAAAGAGTCGTTATTACCTCTTTTTGGATGTTTCTCCATGGCTGTTGCTTCAGAAAGCAACATTCCTCAGCTTTGCCTGGATGTTTTATCTCTCTTGACTACTTATGCTCCTTGCCTGGAGGCTATGGTTGCAGATGGATCTAGTCTTCTCCTTTTACTGCAAATGCTTCATACATCTCCAAGTTGTCGCGAGGGTGTCCTGCATGTTCTTTATGCTTTGGCAAGCACCCAAGAACTTGCTTGGGCAACTGCTAAGCATGGTGGTGTGGTTTATATTCTTGAGCTTCTGTTACCTTTGCAAAGTAATGATCTTCCTTTCCTTCTGCCTTTTTACTTGTTTTCGGGATCAAATTTCATTGATGAAGCAAACGCTGTATGCAGAGGATGTTCCCTTACAGCAAAGAGCGGCAACAGCCTCTTTATTGGGAAAACTTCTTGGGCAGCCAATGCATGGACCTAGAGTTGCTATAACACTAGCAAGGTTTCTTCCAGATGGCCTGGTATCTGTGATCAGGGATGGTCCTGGTGAAGCGGTCGTATCTGCACTTGAACAAACAACAGAAACACCGGAACTTGTGTGGACACCAGCGATGGCAGCATCTTTGTCTGCACAGGTTGCAACCATGGCATCAGAGTTGTTTCGTGAACAGAAGAAAGGTCATGTTGTTGACTGGGATGTCCCTGAACAGGCTACTGGACAACAGGAAATGAGAGACGAGCCACAGGTAGATACCATGTCAGAGATGAAATCGATAAAAGACATTAAAATAAATTATATTGATAGCTTTAGGGAATGCTACAATAAATGTATCTGTACATTTTTTTGCAGGTTGGTGGAATCTACGTCAGGCTTTTCCTAAAGGATCCCAAATTTCCCCTCAGAAATCCAAGAAAATTCTTGGAAGGGCTACTGGATCAATATCTATCGTCCATTGCCGCTACGAATTATGATAGACAGGCTGTTGACCCTGAACTTCCTTTACTTCTTTCTGCTGCATTGGTGTCATTACTTCGCGTGCACCCTGCACTTGCAGATCATGTTGGGTATCTTGGATATGTGCCAAAACTTGTGTCTGCGGTTGCATTTGAACCAAGACTAGAAACGGTGGTGTCAGAGGAGGTGAAGAAAGAGAATGATTCTGACAGGGTATTTGAATATGACGACGGATCATCACCTCCTTCTCAAACTCCTCAAGAACGTGTGCGTCTTAGTTGTTTGCGTGTTCTACATCAACTTGCAGCAAGTACCATATGTGCTGAAGCTATGGCAGCAACTAGTGTGGGAACACCTCAGGTGCAGTGATCTGCAGAATACTCTTAGTCATGCCTTTCTTCTATCATAATTATCTTCCTTTAGTTATTCTCGTTCATGTTAGCTTGTACTACTCCTTTGATTTTAGTTACTGAGACTGGAAGTTAAGTTATGTTTTGAGTAAAGAATTATCACAAAAACTTTGTGTGGGTAGAAAGTCAAAAATAGATATCAAAGTCGTTTTGATGATTCAAAAATCTTATTAATTGAATTCAGATTTTGTGACTGTTCTGATTCTTCTCTATGTCTAACCCTTGCTTACTTTCTCTTAATGTTCGGTCTTAGGTTGTGCCCCTACTAATGAAAGCCATAGGATGGCAAGGTGGAAGCATGCTAGCTCTCGAGACACTAAAGCGTGTTGTAGTTGCAGGAAATCGTGCTCGGGATGCATTGGTTGCTCAAGGACTTAAGTAAGCTGTTAACTGCGATCCTTTTCTCTATTTGTTTCCTTTGGTTGGGTTTTTTGGATGCAGAAGGGTGTGGTTTTGATACTGGGAATAAATGCTTATTTTGCTAGCAAACAGAACGTATGGTTTCCCTTAGGATATTTGTGCACATTGGTGATGGAAGTTATACAGACACTAGTCTAGAAAAAAAATATAAAAAGTTATGGAATTTGGCTTGTTTGCTTGTTTGCTTTATTATAGGTTTACCTATTGACTCATGATATTCTGAAACCATTTTATTGGGTGAGAAAATTTAGAACATTCTATGCTGGGGCAGGAAAAAAAAAGAAGTTTTAATTCATTTGGAGAATAATGACTTCTCTTGAAAACCATATATCTGGATAGTTGCAACAACTATTGCTTAGAATTTCTACCTTTTAGTACATTTCTACTGTGCAATTAATTGACTTCTTTGCAATATTTAAATAAAATTGTCTTTGGGTTATGTAGGGTTGGTCTAGTGGAAATACTTCTTGGTCTTCTTGATTGGAGGGCTGGGGGTAGGAATGGACTTTGCACTCAGATGAAGTGGAGTGAATCTGAAGCATCTATCGGCAGGGTGCTTGCTATTGAGGTCAGGCTTCAAAGCTATGATTGTTGTTTGAAATTGGTTGGCCTACGGAGATGCTATTCCGAAATATTATATTGAAGAATATTATATTGAATTTTTTCAGCGCTTCCAATCATGTATATATAATCCCATCATTCGTACTATTTTAATCTAATGCCACGAACGTACTTCGTATTCATTTAGGTCAAATTTAGTTTGCATACTAGCCAAAGTAAATTGTAAAAGCCCACTGTATGACAAACTAGTGGAGAGTGAAGCATTCTTTCAGTGAGATGACACTTTATATCTGTTGTATTCTTGTGAAAGATCAGTGGCTTTTGAAATGCTGTTTTGGAAATAATTCATAACTCAAATCATGTTTCTCTTTTATCATTCCTATACACATGTTTTTAGTTTTCCTGTTTGTTTATTTTTTATTTTTCTGGAATGCGTTGGAAATAGAATTTGCACCTAGATTTTGACAGGTGTCATGCAGTTTTCATTTCCAATTGGGTTGATGTTATAATTATGAAAAGAATTTAAATTAATTTCATGCGTTCTCTATGTATCATGGTGGGTACAGGTTTTGCATGCTTTTGCAGCGGAAGGAGCATACTGCAACAAAGTGCGTGAAATATTGAATGCCTCTGATGTAAGTGCTGATACATACTTTCCCTTTTTGGAGTTTCCCATTATTTAATCTTTCGTTTGGAAGTTCATGCCATATTTTGATTTATGGCACCTTTCTCACGCAGCAGTCGTAGGTTTTCTGGATACAAAGTTCAGTATAAATAACTCTTGTTGCCAACTAATGAGACGAAATCTTTTTGCAGGTTTGGAAAGCTTACAAAGACCAAAAGCATGATCTCTTCCTTCCTTCAAGTGCCCAATCTTCAGCTGCAGGAGTTGCCGGTCTGATCGAAAGTTCGTCTTCCAGCCTTACATATGCCCTTGCAGCACCACCGCCACAACCTACTCATGCAAGAGCGCCGACACCGACCTCATAATGGGAAGCACAATCTTTACTCATAGCTGGTGTAGTAGTTTACGGAAGCATTATACCTATCTGTATAGCTCTAATGTACAGCCTTCTTTTATCTTTTTTCCCATTTTGTCTTTCTACTCGCTCATTCGTATACAGATATGAGGTTTGACAAGTGAGGCAGGATTGCAATTTTTGATATAAACATATATATATATGTTTCTGTAAAAATATATTCCAATCATGTTTAAATATAACTTTATTTGGCTTTTGTGATTTCTTTTTCTGTGTTGAATTTATTTGAAGCTAAACCAATGTTGTTGAATCTGATGTATGTGAGTCGAAACAATTGGAAACATCACACAAACTTAGCCAACTTGATTCCTGTTATAACCAACCTTCCAAGGATCCTGTGATTGCTTTGAGTTGAAACTCAATTCAATTCAACTCAATATATCCATTGATTAGACACATTATCTCCCAAATTCATACCCAAAGACTTTTGAGCGGATTGGATTGCGACGCTGCCAACTGTCCATTAGTGTTGTTGATAATGCTTCATCCTTTATGCAAAATAGCAATTAAATGGATATGTCATCCGAAGTTTGGATGGATGTGGGTCGAGATCAAAGTTAACGTTTTTAATCTATTTTTAACCTATAAATTAAAAGTTTTAAAGATCAAGTTTTGCTCGTAATTCAGTAAGTTCCAAGTATGATTTGTTGGCTTTTTGCTGGATCCGATCCAATTAGCTGACCCTAGCCGAAAACAGTCTGGAATCTTGAATGAAAGGAAGACATCGTTACACGACATATAGCTTATGTCATGAAAATTACGTCATCAACCTCTAGTCTGATGAGTGACGGCCCGCACTCACGACTTTGATAAGGTTAGCAATTATTTTTAATTTATTATCGTATAGACAAACAACAAGTGTCGCCAAAAAGATTCCAATTATTTCTTTAAATATCATATTTACATGTTTCTATATATTAGCACACCACCAACACTTACTCTTCACACACACACTACACACTAGCCATCATTAGCAATAGCAAAGTCTTGTTCTTTGGCAGCGGTGAAACAAAGTTAGATCGGAGAGACATGGATCAGGATGGACAAAGCTCCGGCAACGGCTCCGGCTCTTTCGCCAACCTTCCTCAACCTCGTGGGAAGACAAAGAATGACATATTGGTCCGAATTGTTGGAGGTTCTTCTTCAACAAGAAACAACTAAATCGTCCATCGAAATTAGTAACCCTCAAGAGATAGATAGCTTGAAGGGGTAGATAGCATGAAGGTGGTCTTTTCTTTTTTGGGTTTTAGATTAAGGTGGTTTGTGTTTGGAGCTCTTAAAAGGGCATGCAGCTTGAAGGTGTAGATAGCATGAAGGTGGCCTTTTCTTTTTTGGGTTTTGGATGAAGGTGGTTTGTGTTTGGAGCTCTTAAAAGGGCATGCATGATCATGTAAATTCTGTGTGAATCTAATCAATATATATATGAAGCTTAATTACAACTCGTTTTTACTTATTCTTGTTTATTTATGAATAAAAATTTTATAAAAAAAGCCCTTTTGATCACATGAGAAATCATGAAGACTGAATGTCTGTTCTTAAGATGAAAATAACATCAGAAAAAACTGCAAAAAATTTTTAAAAAAAACTTTAGCTTTGCTCGTATTCTTGAGAATAAAGGTAAAGATATTCATTTTGTTGTAAAAATAAACACATAATATATAATAATGTAAGTTAAATTTAATATTTATTATAAAAACGTTATTAAAAGTATTATTTATTTATTTATTTATAACATTACTTCTTGTCATCAAAATAAATGAATAAATATATTAATCAAAAAGTATAATTACAATTACGAATCTAAAAAAAAACGAAAAATTTAACTGTTGAAGGAAAAAAACTTCTTCACGCATATATTGTAAGCCATGCATTATCACAAATGACTTTTTTGTCCTTTTTATTAGTATCATTCGAATGATGATAAAAAATGTCAAATACATTACTTTTGTTACACCATACCAATCAATCAAGACACTCTTTTATTCAACTCCTTTAGTGCTTGACAGTGAAAAGAATCCAACTGGGAAAACTAGTACGACTGGAGTAGGTCAGAAAGTAAAAGATAAGAACTAAGTTCAATACATTCTTTTGTTTAACTCCTTTAGTGCTTGACAGTGAGAAGAACCCAACTGGGAACGCTAGTACTGGAGTAGGTTTTGTATTTTTGTTTAAAGGTCAGAAAGTAAAAGATAAGAACCAAGTATATATCTCAGCCACCACCTATCACCGTCGGACACGGCGGTTGGTTCCTTCTGCAACCAACAGTAAGCTCTTGATGGGCCGGTTTGGTTTGCTCTGTGGATGGATGGATCCGAGCACACACTTAAAACTGATCAATCATTCTCTTTACTTGTTATGTTAATCAAATCATTCATGTAAAGTTTAAGCATATCATATCAACACTTTCTTAAGTTATGATCCACAAACTTTGTTTTAATCAATTATGTTATATCAACTTGTACGAGATGGAGCTCGACCTGAAATCTTATGTATAAACAACATAAGAACATCCAATATAATGCCCACGTGGGTGGTCCTACTTGACAAGGGTAAGTCACGACTTAGTACTTTCAATTATCAACCCAACCAACTTGATCTATTCTCAAATGAAGATTTTAAAACGTATCAAAGTTGTTGTTATTGGTCGAATTTCTAAGTCAAATTTGTCGCCTTAATAAATAATTCATTTAGAATATATAATTAATCATTTCATATGAATTTAAAAATAAGTCATGTTGTGGAGATCAATGTTTTAAAAACCGGATCGTACATCGAACAGGTCAAAGAAAATATTTAAGGTTTAAAGGTTCAACTAGTATTAATTGCCATAAAACTGATATATAATAAATAAGAACTAAAAACTATAAGAATAAGTAAGAATATAATATAAAATAAAAGACTTTATTGAAATAAAAATACATTAATATAATAAATTAATAATAAATCTAATAATTTAAACTAAGATTGAATTTAATATAAATTTTAAAATAGCAACAATAATAATAATTGTATTTCTATGCTATCATTTATTTAAAAAACCATGTGATTTTTTAAAGAAACCGGCCGGTTTATTACTTAACCGACCAGTTTTTTATCATATAGGTTATTTGTACAAATTGGACTAAAAATCTGGTTGGTTCATATTTATTCCAGTCGAACCAGCCAGTCCGATCCAGTTTTAACATCATTGGTGGAGATAAAGATAAAGAGATCCAATGGTAGGATTGTGACTGATAAGAACGCGGTGAGTAGTGTTGTTCTCAATGTAGTGTGTGTATTTGCACATCAACCAGGTATGAATAAACAACAGAAACAAGAATTTTAGGAGGATTTAGATGGGATGATCCAACATGTCTCTACTAATGAGAACAAGAATTTTAGGAGGATTTAGATGGGATGATCCAACATATCTCTACTAATGAGAAAGTTATTTTAGGAAGACATTTTAATAGTCACATAGAAGCAGCATCGGACAGATATTCATGGACCCACGGAGGTTTCGAGTATGGAGATAGGAATGCTAGTGGGATTGCTTTATTGGACACTGCGGTAGCATTTGTGTTAATGATAGTCAATTCTTTATTCAAGAAGCACGAGGAACGATTGGTGACTTATAAGAGTAGAACCACGAAGACTCAAATTGATTATCTCTTTGTAACACTACACCAAAATGAGGGATTTTTAGACGTTTATGTCTAGATACATCTAATAATCATCTTAAATAATCTAAGAATTAGTGGAGTTTTTAGACATTTATTAAAACAGTAAATTTTGTCTAAAAATATACTAAAAAAAAGTCTAAAACTTCTAAACAGAACAAACTAAAATAATACCAAATTAAATAGTTCAAACAAGAGTTTAAGTCTCAATTCTTAATTCTTGATCCATTAAACCATGAAAAAAAGAAATTACTGTTGAAATTTGAGTTTAAGAAAATCGTCGAAAATAGTTTTTGTGACACTTGTTTTTTGACGTTTTATAAAACATCTAAAATTATTTTTAAGCCGTAAAAAAGCATCTAAAAACTACACCAATTGTATCTTTAAACTCCATAGTTTTGTTGTAGTATAAGGCGGAGTGATCAAACTAGGTTCAAGGATTGTAAGGTGATTCCAAAAGCATACTTAGCAACTTACAATAGACTGTTAGTTGTGAATCTTGAGATTAAGGGATGGAGGAAGAAGACAAATATTACGAGGTGTACTAAAGTTGGATGGTGAAATCTGAAAGGGGATAAGATGGAATAATTTAATGATAGAGTAAGAACTGGAGTTGAATGGAAATTGGAAGGAGAAGTTAATCAAACGTGGGAGGGAGTAGCAAATAGGTTAAGGAGTACTACCAAAGAGATCTTGGGAGTTTCTAGAGGGCTAATGGGTGGTAAGATGGAATCTTGGTGGTAGAATAAAGATGTACAAGAAAATGTGAAGGCTAAAAAGGGAGCATATAAAGCTATTTTGGAAAGTACCACAGAGGTAGATAGAAAAGCTAGTAGAAAAAGGTATAAAATAGCAAAGAAAGAAGCTAATAAGGTAGTCTCAATGGCTAAAGGCAAAGCTTATGAAAATCTGTATAGGAGATTAGATACTACAAAGGGAGAAAAAGACATTTTTAAGTTGGCAAAATTTATGGAACGGAAAACATGAGACGTAGACCAAGTTCGATGTATAAAAGATGAAGCAAGTTAAGTGTTCATAGAGGAAAAGGAAAAAAAAAGTGGATGACAGAGATACTTCTATGACCATTTTAGTGAAAGCATAGAGGAAGACATCTCTTTAAGTGACCTCAATAGGTTTGAGGGATTTCATAATGTTTCTCGTTGTAAGCGTATCAAAAGGGAGGAAATTAAAAAAACTTTGAGCGAGATGAAAACTAGAAGGGTGGTAGGACTTAATGAGATACCCATAGGTATGGAAGAGCCTAGGCATCGAAGGCCTTAATTGGCTAGTCAAGCTTTTCAATGTGATCCTAAAGTTTACCAAGATGTCGGGTGAATAGAAACTGAGTTTGTTAATTCCTCTATATAAGTACAAAGGAGACATCTAGAATTGTAACAATTATAGAGACATTAAACTACTTAGTCACACTATGAAATCGCTGGACAAGGTAATTGAGAAGAGAGTTAGAAAAACAGCTTCTATATGAGAAAACCAATTTGTCTTTATGTGAAGAAGGTCCACGACATAAACCTTACATCTCCTTAGAAGAGCAATGCAATACTACAAGGAAAGACAGAGAAATTTGCACATGAATTTATTGATCTTGAGAAGGCATATGACAGGGTTCCTAAGAAAATCTTGTGGAGGTGTTTGGAGATTAAAAGAGTTCCTATGATATATATAAGGGTTATTAGAGATCTGTATGAAAGGAAAATGACTAAAGTGAGGATGATAGGAGGAGATACTGAGAATTTTTATATTGATATTAGGTTACACCGAGGCTCTGCATTCATCCCTTTACTGTTCACAATAGTGATGGATGAGCTTACCAAGAATATTTAAGGAAATGTGCCTTCGTATATGTTATTTTCTGATGATATTGTGGACAAGAGAGGGGGTCAACATCAAGTTAGAATGTTGGAGAGAAACGTTAGAGTCAAAGGGATTTAAAGTGAGCAAGGCTAAGACTGAATACCTAGAATGCAACTTTTCAGGCCATTAGGTAACTACTGAAGTAGAGGTAAAGATTGGATCAGAAGTTATACCATGGAAGGAGTGTTTTAAATACTTAGGGTATATCATCCAAAGCAGTTGAGAGTTCGATGAAGATATAGTCCATCGTATCATATCAGGATGACTCAAATGGAGAAATGTGTCAGGAGTCTTATATGATAAGAAGATACCACTCAAGCTCAAAGGTAAATTATACAGCTTAGTGGTTAGGCCAACTATGCTATATGGGGCGGAATGTTCACTCATCAAAAAAATACGTAATAATAATCTTTTGGTGACGAAAATGAGGATGCCCCGGTAGATGTGTATTCTTACCAAAAGAAATAAAGTAAAAAATCTAATGATTAGAGACAGATTAAAGGTGGCTGGTATAAATGACAAGTTGAGAGATACATGACTTAGATGGTTCAGACATGTTAAGAGGAGACACCCCGACACTCCAATAAGAAGATGCGAGAAAATAATATTTAGAGACTATAAGAGGAAAAAAGGAAGGCCTAAAAATAACTAGAAATAAGTGATCAAGAATGATATGGATAGGTTAGATCTTCCTGGGGACTTAGCCCACAATAAGAAACTTTGGGTTATTGGGATAGGGGTTAAAGGTCTCTCTTAAAAGAGGACATTCACTTTCATGTAAGTTAAAGTAACATGTGTCCTTTGCATTTATTGTGTAGTATGTACCTTTTAGGGTGTATAGCTTAGTTTGGTTCCTATGTAACGTAATTAAGGTTTTGATAGGCCTGGTCGGAGTTATTCCTATACAAGTCTTTTGTGGTCAGTACAGGTCTCTTCTGGTACATATTTCTTTTAACATTTATTGCTAATTTTAGACATATTCCATATGTACGTTATTTTATGTTATATTTATTACTCTTGCTTGTTATTTTTTAACATTATGATTATTGTTTCTCTTTAGTATTTATTTGTATTGTGTTGTATTTCTGTATTCAGTTTTTTTTCTTACCTCTTATGTTCATTTGATTGATTGATTTATTTTACTTTATTTCTTAGATATGTATGTACATCGATTTATAATTTTGTGAGATCTTCATGACGTATTGCATGTGGATTTATCGGAAACATTCTTTTCATTAGGTGTGGGCAAGGCTACGTACTATCAGACCTCTTCAACCCCGCACCTCAACGGAACTTCAACTGGGTGTTGATAATGATAATGATATATTTAAAAAAAACTATAAGATTCCTCAATACTTAAAAAATTAGAGTGAAAGTTAAATCAATAAAATAAGACGTTTAAGGCTTAAAAGATCAAGTCAGTATTAAACCATTATAAAACTGGTTAAAGATTGAATAAAATTGAAGAATTTGAAATAAGATTGAAGGAGATTGTCTATTATTTAAAGTTAAATGGGGAAAACTGTTAAATTAATTAATAAATTGATTTATTCTTAAAATGAAAATTATTAAAATAAATCGAATCAGTATAAATAACTCTTGTTACCAAATAATGAGACGAAATCTTGTTGTAGGTTTGGAAAGCTTACAAAGGCCAAAAACGTGATCTCTTTCGTCCTTCAAGTGCCCAATCTTCGTCAGCAGGAGTTGTCGAATTGATCGAAAGTTCATCTTTCAGCCTTACATATGCCCTCGCAACATCACTGCCACAGCCGACTTATGCAAGAGCGTCGACACCGACCTCATAATGGGAAGCACAATCTTTATTTATAGCTGGTCAAGCAGTTTACTGAAGCATTATACCTATCTATATAGCTCAAATGTACAGTCTTCTTTTATCTTTTTTCCCATTTTGTCTTTCTACTTGCTCATTCATATATACATATGAGGTTTGAGAAGTGAGGCAAGATTGCAATTTTTGATATAAAAATGTGTGTGTGAAAAGATATTCCAATCATATGCAAATTTAACTTTATTTCGTTTTTGTGATTTCTTTTTCTCCGTTAAATCCATATGAAAATAAGCAATGTTCTTGAATCTGGTGTGTGTTGTAACACCCCCTATACGGAACCTACAACCATCCACACACAAAACAAAAAAATTCCTGTACACGTATTCAAGGTATACAATTCTATTCAATGCTATACATATAAGCATTTCAAAACTCCCCAATGCTTAACATTATCATTTAACAGTAGTAATACATCTTTACATTCACATAGTAATCCAAAAGAAAACATACAATTTCCTTTTGTTCATTACATGTGCAATCATCTGTAACTAAAAACACATTCCAAAAGTAATTTTTCTTCTATCTGTTGGCCTTAGTCCCTGCAGATGTTCTCTGAACCTCACTCTTATGACTTGGACCTACACGGATTAACATTCGTGCTAAGTTTGAAAGCTTAGTAGGAACAATACTTAGTTTAGATGACCACTTATAGCAGTTATTTGCCAAGCACATACATTCAGAAATATCACAAATCATATACCATAAATTCACATTTATGAACCAAATATTGATATTCAATGCTCATGTAAATAATAATGGCATACTTAAGTAAAGTACATAATGCAAATATGCCTCAACGTATTATCCTTATGCCAAAAATGCATATCTATAAGCCAAATATTGATATTTAATGCTCATTGATACAAATTATCAATATAATTGTACATCATTACAATTCATCATTACAACTAATACAAATGCTCATCAGTACCAATTATTATTTCTTATTTATGACTATTACGTTTCATTTCTGTGTTAAGCATGCATATTTTCTGTAGGTATAGATAACGGGTGTTTTGGATACCTAAAGGCATCAAACTGTGAATAGAAGGTATCGAACTGTAGAAACCCGAAGGTATCTAACTGTGGATACTTGAAGGCTTTGAATTGTGGACATCAATAGTATCAAACTATGGCAACTGTACTGTAACCCTATAGGCATGCCTATCTATCCACCACCAAGACAATAGAACAGGCACTGTAGCATTTCTTTTAACCATTTGTTAACTTCACCAATCATATATTGACAAGTCATATGATATACATTTCAAGTCATAAAATTTGTATCTGTGTCCATACTTGCAAGTCATGATCACACCATGCACATATGAGCAATAAATATGCATACCAATCATTTATG
>JANZXR010000172.1:511871-556454 GCA_027575705.1 Erythroxylum echinodendron
AAATGGTAATAAGATGAGTATTACTCATACTAGTCATGCATCTATCCCCAATATTAGTCTTCTTGAAACCTACCACAGTCATATCTTAGCTCTCAATCTTATCTCTTTGGTCGGTTTTGTGAAACATGGTTAAATGTTAGAACTTTTTTTTCTCTAGCTGTCAAGGACAAGATTTGAAAACTGGTAAGATTCTTGGGACATGTCACATGGAGGGTGAGATTATTTGGCTTCGTCATCCTTTGAAACTTGTGTTCACTATTACAACCACTAACTCCTCCATTTTCCAATAACATCTTCGTCTTAGTCATGGTTCATACAGTGAAATTCACCCCTTAATTTTTCTTGGACTATTATGAACTACAAAATTTTTGTCGTCTAAATGTTTAAATTGTCAACTTGCCAAACAACCAACTTTGTCTTTTCATGATAATGATTCTATTTCAATGAAAATGATAACTTTGTAGAGGGCAACATAGATTCATTCAAGCTCAAGGATGTCAGGAGTCAGAGAATTAGGTAACAAAGGCCGCACCGATGCCAAACAGGTTAGGAGACACAGAAGGCAGCTTCCTAGGGGCCTCAAAAGGTTGAGAAACTGTGAAGAACCGGTGCCATACGGCATATAGTTTCA
Source organism: Erythroxylum echinodendron (assembly GCA_027575705.1). Classification (NCBI taxonomy): domain Eukaryota; kingdom Viridiplantae; phylum Streptophyta; class Magnoliopsida; order Malpighiales; family Erythroxylaceae; genus Erythroxylum; species Erythroxylum echinodendron. The sequence goes on from JANZXR010000172.1 coordinate 512,503, forward strand.
ATGCTAGACTTATAAGGGTTAGAGTGATAAAGGGACAAAACGACATCGACACTAATGGTAAAAGTTGTGTATATCATCGGGCTCGTAGCATGAAATTTGAGGATGCACATAAATATAATTTCATTGACCTTTAAACAATTTATATGCTATCTATTTCAATTATTAATGTATGATTAGTTGTTGATTGGATATACATGTGAGATAATATTGCTTGATAGTTGAAATTCCTCATAAGTTGACCTTGAAATATTAGCATTTTTTTATTAATTTATTTTTTATAGATAATCACCTTAATTTTGTTAGTTTAGTAAATTAGTATTGCTTATAAAATAATTTAAATTTAATTCTATCACTTTATTAGGATTAATAAATTTAGCAATTAACTTTTCTTTAAGGAAACCATAAGTTGGAATATTCCAATTTTAAACTTATTAAATTTAATTATGTGTATATGCAAATTTGAGTGATAAATTACATTTGCTAATATGATCAGAACTCAACTTTCTCATATTATTAAAATTATTCGGATAGCCAATGCTTTGAAGTATTAAGATTTTTTTTTTGACCGAAGAAAGTAGTCATATTAAATCAAATCAGAGGCAACAACTACTCCAATCAAAGGTGGACAAACATTATGCGATGTCCTCCTACTTGTCGAAGAATCAGCTGCCCTAGTTAACAAATGAGCATCTTGATTCGCAGACCTATTACCAAAAACTAACCGAAAATGAGAAAAAAAGTTTAACAGTTCCTTACAATTATTAAGAATAGAAGTAATTGATGCAAAAAATAAAGAGTCATTGTTCAAAACTGAGACAACATTCAGAATATCCATCTCCGGTATCATCCAGTCAAAATTAGAATTCTTCAACCAGCTAAGAGCTTCCTGACAACTCATCACTTCTTTTTCATTTTCTTTAAAATAGCTTTTGCGGTAGAAAAAATACTTTTCCACCTGTCAAAAGCTGAACCAAACGTATTCTTAATTTTCCGTAATCAATCGGACACTATTATTAAACGTTCATGTCCTTATGCTTCTCAATATGACGGATAAGCTAAACAAACATACTACCATGTTCTTAATTTTGTTCGCACTTCTTTCTTTAGGGAGAAGCAGTTCTGATTGTACATTACACTATCCTTCTTTCGTGACCACCAAAATTCTAATAATACCAACAGGTCCCGATCAGGGCCGGTCCTGAGATTTTATAGGCCCGGGACGAAAGAGAAGATATAAGCCCCAAATATTAATTAAAAATAAATTAACATTTTTTAATAAACTATATTTTTACATGTAATTTTTTAAAAAATAAAAGTGGGCCCTGAGTAGTGGCCCACCTCGCCCCTGCCCAAGGTCGGGGTTGGTCCCGACCTATCAGGCAGCAGTTCCTTATGATTCTCTCCAATCACGTAATCAATCTCCAGCTGCTGAAATACTAACAAAAGCATACTTATTTAAATTGAGGACATTATCCTAAATTTAAATTTCAATTGAAAAATTAGTTACTTAAATAAAAAATTAATTAGTTTATAAATATCAATTAGTTTACAAAAATTAATGGATTAATTAATAAATTGATCGATTTTTAACAACAAAGATTATTAAAATATAAATCGAACCGAAAAGTTAAAAACGGAACCGAAAATTTGACAAATTGAAAGTTTTTACATCTAAACTATCCAAATTAGTTCAATTTTTTTAATTATAGAGATTTATGAAATGATTTGTTATAAGTTATAACAAAAACATTTTATTATGACTACACTTATTGGAATAAAATTTTATTAATGACTTTTTAAACAATAACGTCGTTTTAATTATGTGATAAATGATGTCGTTTCATTAATCTTCATTTGATGTATTAATTTTGGCAGACATGTATTAATAATAGTTAAAGTTTCTGAAATATGTGATAGGTCATGTCAATAAACTTAATGAAAATACTAACATCGGGCTAGAATTAAAATTTTTTTGAAAGTTTAAGCATTTTATTACTACTTTTTAAAGTTTAGTCTAAAATTGAAAGAAAAAGAATATTTGAACATTTTATTGCTACTTTTTAAAGTTCAAACCATAATTGAAAATTTGACGAAAGTTTAATATTTTTTATATTTAACTTTATTTAATTATAACGTTACTTCTTATCATCAAAATAAATAAATATATTAATCTAAAAGTATAATTACAATTAAAAACTTATAAAAAATGAAAATTGTGTTTGTTTCTATTTTTATTTTTAATTTTTTGTTTTTGTTTTCAAATTCAATAAAAAATGTGTTTATTTGAGTTTTTAGTTTTTATTTTTAGTCTTCGTTTATTTAATTATAACAATACTTCTTATCATCACATACATATATTAATGTAAAAGTATAATTACAATTACGAATCTATTAAAAAAACACAAAATCTTATAATGCCCAAATGAGCTGGTCCCACTTGACAAGAATAAGTCACGACTTATATATTACATTCAATTATCAACCCAACCAACTTGATCAATTCTCAAATGAAGATTTTGATATGTATCAAAGTTGTGATTGGATGGATATTTCAAGTCAAATTTATCGTCCTAATAAATGAAAAATTATAAGGTGTAATAGTTTCGTAAACTTTCCGATTTTAACGTGATCGTCTCTGGCACAAACAAAAACAAAATCAGTCAAAAGCGAAATAATAAATAACACCAGAAAATTTATTAACGTTGTCCGGCACTCTTTGCCTACGTCTACAGGACCCTCACCCAGCTTAATAACTTTTACCGAAGTATAATAGATTTACCCAAAGCTTTACTGAGTTGACACTATCTCTCAATCTCACTTTTCGTGAAAGAATTTTACACCCAATAGCACGACCGACTCGTGTTAACCTCAACAAAAGACTTTTCGCTTCCACTCTTAATGAAACACAATTAATAAAAATAATTAACGAACAACTCAAATGATTAAAATAACTAAAAACAAAAATGAAAACACTTGAGACAAAAGAAAATAACAACTTCACGAAAAGTTAAGCTTTACTGAAATAAATCTAGAAGTCGTCGCAACAACAATAGAAAAGCAGTCCACCCAATAGTCACTCCACAAATTTTCCTCAATTCAGCCTCTAACAAATTAAATAGATATCACGGACAACTCATTAATTAAATACCCAGTCAAAACCTTCACCAAATAATAATGGATTGTTTACGCCAGAGCTGGGTTGCATACATATGAAACACCTTCAGCTATTTTTCAAAAATCCAATTCACGCATGATGCCCCTTCAAATGTGTTTTCCAAACATCCGCTTAACGTGCCAACACACGAGCGTCACAAACCATGTGATTCATTTATTAGCTAAGATAGAGACATACATATACCACTCAAATCACTCCCACAAAAACTGCGCCTACGTGAAAACCAATTCACCACACAATATTAAGCGACTGTTTCATCGTAATGGTTTAAATTTGTTGTGTGAGGTCAACTTAATTAGTGTTATATATTCACTAACACACCCCCTCAAGTGAATAGTCCTTTTAGTTTGAAACTTGCACAGGCTCACTTTACCTTGTGTTGAATAATCGGTGGATGGTAGAATTTGAACTCACGACCACTTGGTCACAGAGGCTCTGATACTATGATAAGCGATCGTTTCATTACAATAGCTTAAGCTGTTGTGTGAGGTCAATTTAATTAGTTTTATATATTCACTAAACACAACGCACTATATAAACTGTAGGTCTCTATTTTTATTTTCACTCAACCAAAGTATCTACATCTATCTCCAAGGCACTCACGCAGCCTACTTGAAAGCCAATCTTCACACCCACACACTCTACCACCAATTAGCCGTGATTATTTAATCCACTCAAAATCTATTCACTTTTCACGCCCAACACAACTTTTCTGCTGCTACGTTTCGTAAGACCACTTAATTCAAAATATAGAAATCCTTCCTTAAATTCACATCTATACAAGATAGAATTTTATTCTATCTAAAATATTATCTAACTTTTGAATCCAAGATAACAAAAAATAAGTCCAATTTATAAAGATATGCCAAAATAAAATAAATAGATATATTTAACATATATCTAACAATAAATAATTTATTTAAATATATAATTAATTATATGTATGTTTACAAATAAGAATATTATAAGATTTCTCAATGTTTTAAACACCAAACCAAATGCTCAACTGCTAAAACAAAAAGTTAAGGTTTAAAAGATTCAATCGATATTAAATAATTATAAAACTAGTTAAAAATTGTAGAATTTGAAATAAGTTTGTCTTTAATTTAATGTTTAATTGAAAATGGAGACTATTAAAAAATTAATTAGTTTATTTTAGTTTATAAAAAATGATTATTTTACAAAATTCAACAGATTAAAATATAAATTAATCAGATTTTAACAATAAAAGTTATTAAAGTAAATCAAACCGAAAGTTGAAAACCGAACTTAAAAATTTACATTTTCAAAACTTTTGTTGTTAAACCACCATTATAAGTTATAACAAAAATATTTTATTATGAATATGGAATCAAGTTTTAGTAAGGACTTTTTAAGTTAAATTTAATTTTTTATTTATGAGTTGTCGATTTTGAAATTTTTATTATATTCGAGTTTGTTTTTCAATTTATGAATTAGCAGGGCATGATAGGTGAGTTATTAAGTTTCAAATATTTATAAGTAGTAAGCGAATTTATTGAAAAAGAAGATTTAGTTTTAGTTTAAGTAATTAAAAAAATATAAAATTTAAATCTTGATTATTTAAATAATTTTTTAAATAAAAATTTAGAATATTTTTTAAAAATAATAATAAAATACATGTAACATAAACATTATTCATGTGACTAATTAATGCTACTACCATGATTCAAGTAATTTCTTAAATCTCAATTACATCAATTAAACTCGATTTAATTAATAATTTAATATAATTATAATTAATTATTAATTTAAAGATCGAATAAAATTGAAAAATTTTAATTAAGATTAAAGGGTGATTGTCCTAAATTTAAAGTTAACTAAAACGAGGGACTGTTAAATAAAAATTAATCAGTTTATAAAAATCAATAATTTACAAAACTTGATCCATTAATTAATTAATCGATTTTTAACAATAGTGATTATTAAAATAAATCAAATCGAAAAATTGACATATTCAAAGTTTTTACAGTTAAATCACCCAAAGTAGTTCGATTTTTTAATTTTAGAGATTTTCAATATAATTTGCTATATGTTATAATTAAAATATTTTATTACGACTACATTTATTGAATATATTTTAATGATGACTTTTTTAAGTTAAATTTAATTTCTTATTTACTAGTTATTAACTTTTTAATTTTTATTATATTTGAGTTTGTTTTTTAATTTATGAATTTTTATTAAGTTTCAAATATTTAATATGTTTTCTTATGTATATGAAAAGTAGAAGGTGCGTTTATTATAAAAAAGAAGACTTAGTTTGTAGTTTAAGTAATTAAAATAATTTTTTAAATTTCATAATATTATTTAAAAATAATAATAAAGCATATGTAGCGTAAATATTATACAATTAAATACTACAAGCATGATTTAAATTAATTTTCAAATTTGACTATAATTAATTAAATTCGATTTTCAATAATTATTATCATTATAATAAATTATTAGTTAAATTGATTTCAATTAAATTGAATTAGATTTAAATACTAGATTAAAAAATAAATAGTTGATTAATCCATACGTATATAAATCTTAAGTTTTGTTTTTGTATAATTGTTGAACATTAAGTTATGAATTTGTCTTCTAAATGGCATTGAGATGATTTGTTTGCTGTCTTATAAAAGAGTAAAATCTGGAAAATTGAAAGAGAATAGCTTAAATATGTTAGCTGTAGTTTTTTCACTAAATAAACATTTGTATTTTAGCCATATATTAATATGCAGATATCCAAATAGAATGATTTTTAATTTAGATTAAATTAGGGACATATAACTACAATTTTTATGAAGGAATCAAATTTGAATTCTATTTCTACAGGTTTTGAAATTTGGCTTGAAATTGAGTACTGGGTGCCATCGCTGTGTGAGATCAGTCTGTAGTATGTTGAGTATAACTCACAAAACACTGAACCAAACTGTATGAACTAGATATTGTTAGAAACTTAAGACATATAGAAACATTTGTTTATGAGAATGTATTGCCTAAATACCTCATTTTATATGTCACAACGGCCGTGCAAAATTGACCCAAAAATCTCTCCTAAAAAAACTAGGAAACAAAATTGAAGGAAGTGGATGGTGAACTCTCGGTTCACCCATCCCACGATTATGAGAAAAGCCTTGAACATGGATTTTTCTCTTATTTGTGATGTTTAAAATCCACTAATTCTAACGTACTTTTTTATGGTGCATTTAGACTTGATTGAGACCTGAAATGAACTTAGTTTAATGTTGAATAAGTTCATAAAGTGTTTCATATGTTTAAGGTGATAATTGAGGTTATAACATAAAGAATGGGTTATTGATATTAATGAATATGAAATCTGGAAATTTAGAGTCATCATGGGAATGAAAGTGATCTTATGAATGCTAATGAGATTCGAAGGAGATGAATGATGTCTATTATGTAAAGATGAATAAAAAATTGGATATTATGTGACCTTATAATGATTAAATAACCTTAATGAACGATTGAGGGATAAAGTTAGGATAAATTGTATAATTGAGATTTAATCTAAGTTCAAATTAGACATATATGAGTTTTAAAGTATGAATGATCATGAGATGTGAATTAAGGAAATATACCCATAATAGTCAAATTGAGCATGCATTATACATAACACATATACATATGTGTATAATTGAGTATTAATGTGACTGTGCAAATTAGTAATGTGTAAATGTATTGTCTTACATGATATAGAAGCTCAAATAGAGTGATTGCATCTAAACATTACCAAGACATCGAGACAATAGCTATCTGAAGCCTACTGTGAGTAACCTAGATGCTCTCACTAAAATGTATCTATCTTTGCTTAAATATCAATTATTGAATTATTATTGATGTGAATGTATTAATTGTAGACATTGATAGTCCGAGGCGTTTGATGCATGAGAATCACGTTAGAAGTGCTCATTGTATGTGAATGTGAAAGTGAATGTGTAAATGAATACATGTGACTGATTGAATATATGTGATTTGATGCATTTTATACATGATATGCATAATCAGATAAAGAAAATTGTGATTAGAGTATCCAGTGAAAAAGAGCTTAAAGCTTAAAATATGGTAAGAGCCTAAGCTCACTATGTAAAATGAGTCCGATATCTCCAACGAATATGGACAACTATCAATGATCTCAGTATCTACAATAGATACAGGACAGTTAAAAAATGCACTCGATCACAATAAAGTAATAACTAAAAATGAGTCACATGTGCATTACATATATATAAATTGAATTGTATTAAATGAATGATTGAAATTAGTTACATGTACTGTTCTAAAACTGAAATGTGAAATGATGTGCAATATCTGAATGTGTAGATTGTCTATGAATCTAAAAACGTGAACTGCCTTTGTGTTTAATACGAGTGAGCCACTGAGATCATTGATGATGGTTCAACCACTAAGTTCGCAAAATTCATCAAAATTGTAACGTAACTTTTCAGATACGACGGAGGAGACTTAGCTTATAAAATATTCTAAAAGAAGTCTAGTTCTTGCTTTGGACTCAAGAAATGACTAAAAGGTCGGTCAGCTGAGATTGAAGAGTTAGATAGAGTAATTGTATAATTTCTCTTTCATGTAAAATGCGTAAAAGAGCATTAGACTCATAATTTTTGACATTGTATTTATATATATGAATTATGTAGTGTAACATTACAATGTACATTATGTTTTATGAAAGGAAATGAGGAATTGAGTTCTAGATATAGGGCTATTCGTGTTTTTAATTATGATGCCATGATATATAAGTTAATGCGACAGCTCTAGCGCACTGCTTACACCAGACATGTGCTCGAATGTCTTATATACGTATAGGCATGTGTCGGACAGAAGTGGGGTGCTACAAAATCGAACTGAAAAATTCACATATTCAAAACTTTTGCTGTTAAACTACTATATTCAGTTTGATTTTTTAATCATAGAGAATTCTTTTATCATCTATTATAAGTTATAAAAAAGTATTTTATTATGACTAGTAATGACTTATAAGTTAAATTTAATTTTTTATTTACGAGTTGTTGATTTTGTAATTTTTATTATATTTGTGTTTGTTTCTCAATTTATGAATTAGTAGGGCTTGATAGGTGAGTTATTAAGTTTCAAATATTTATAAGTAGTAAGTGAATTTATTGAAAAAGAAGATTTACTTTGTATTTTAAGTAATTAAAAAAATTAAATTTTTATTATTTAAATAATTTTTAAATATAAATTTAGAATATTATTTAAAAAATAATAAAATACATGTAGCATAAACATTATACATCTTAATTAATGCTGCTAACATGATTCAAGTAATTTCTTAAATCTCAATTAAATCATTTAAACTTGATTTAATTAATAATTTAATATAATTATAATTAATTATTAATTTTAATAAAATATAATTATTTTAAAATAGATTTAAATATTAAATTAAATCATAAACATATTCATGTCTAATATTTATATTTTATCGTAATTTTTATGAAAAATTGTATCTTACACTTACACTTTCTTGAATACCCACGTGATACTCACGTGACTAAATCGTCGATGATAAAATCCCCCGCTCAAAACTGGCGGGAATCTGCCACTCGCCAACTTTCTTTCTCTTTACTTTTCCCTCCCAAATTTCTCCGGCTGAGCCACGCCGATGAACCGTAACAGCAACAACCGAAAACGGACTCCGCAAACACCGCAACCGCCGCCTCCGGCCAAGCATCAGGCTATTTCACCCAACGGAGACGAAGAATTCGTCGACGAGGATGTATTCCTCGAAGAAACTCTCATTGCCCAGGACGAGGAAAACCTCATGCTTCGCGATGTCGCTTCTCGAATCGATAAGTGGACTCGTCCGGCTCTCTCCAGTGGTTATGTCTCTCAATCTCTGAGCATTAGTGAGTAATTTTGGTGTTTTGGGACTAATTGTGTGATTTTTTGCCCTTCATTGCTAGGGTTTTGTGTAAAGAAGTGTTTTTGACGTTTTCTTTTTCGCTGTTATGTTTTCGTTAGTATTTCAGCAGCTGGAGATTGATTATGTGATTGGAGAGAGTCATAAAAAACTGTTGCCTGATAGGTCGGGACCTGCTGCTATTATTAGAATTTTTGGGGTCACGAAGGAAGGTTAGTGTGTATTTTAACCAATTGGTGCTGTTTTTCTCAGTGTTAGTTTCAATACTTGTACATACTCTTTGGGATGTTGTATCACTTGCTTGAAAAACTCGTCATTTTTCTTTTATGTAGGATGAATTCTCATAAATAAGCTTGAAAAAATTAAGCAACATGTACACATGCATTATTTATACTGATTGCATTGCACAGTCATTAGTGCAATGTGTACTTAGTTAGGGAGCCATTCATGACTTTGGAAGTACGATGGTTGAATCTCTGGGCAATTGCCCCTATTCTTTTCCACCTTCTGCCAATATTTATATTCCAATGGGCAGAAATGATGAACAAAGTATATACTAGTTAAATTTTTATCTTTAGACCTTACTTATCCATTTCGCATCGGGGATCGTTATGTGTTTTTTCCTGATTTATTTGACTAGATTAATGCCACTTCCATAACGTCATCTCTACAATTTTAGCAAATGATTTATGATTTATATAATAAGTTCCCTTGAAGTTTGTAGTAATGGTTTCTTGAATTTGGAAGGGTAGCAACCTTAGCTTGAAACTTGAAAGCCTTCTATGAAGTTAGAATTTACTGCATTTCTTTATTCCGAGATTGCGAACAGAGCCTTTATCTGTGCCATTATCTCACCTTGTGCTTGGGAGTTTTCGTGAAGTGCTCTGGATATAAGGGACCACTTGCTTGAAATTCATCTTTGTTATGGAAGTGTGTAATTTTAAATTTTACAGAATGCAAATAAAAAGAACTTTAATTGAACATGCTACTAATGTTTTTTTTTTTTTGAAAATTAACATGCTACTAATGTTGATATCATCAATTATCCAGGGAATAGTGTTTGCTGCCTTGTTCATGGATTTGAGCCATATTTCTACATCAGCTGCCCTCCTGGTATGGGTCCTGATGATATTTCCCGCTTTAACCAGATTCTTGAGGTATCCATACTCTGCCACTTGCTTGGTTTATGTGTCTCCATCGTGTTGGATTTTCTATATTAGTTATTTTCTATGCTTCAGGGGAGGATGCGGGAGGTTAACAGGAACAGTAAGGTACCCAAATTTGTTCTACGAATCGAACTAGTGCAAAAGAGGAGCATTATGTATTACCAGCAGCAGCCTTCTTATCCCTTTCTCAAGATTGTAGTTGCATTACCAACAATGGTAGCCAGCTGTCGCGGTATGCTTCTTATCTTTCCCTTTCCCGTTCCCTACTTTTTCTCCTAATTTACATGTTCTTATATTTGTGGGCTCAGTTAACAATCTTCAGTCCTTTGCAGGTATTCTTGACAAGGGCATACATATTGATGGCCTTGGTACAAAAAGCTTCATGACATATGAAAGCAATGTTCTTTTTGCTCTTCGTTTCATGATTGACTGCAATATTGTCGGGGGAAATTGGATTGAAATACCTGCTGGAAAGTATAACAAGACGTCAAGGACCTTATCATATTGCCAATTGGAGTTTGATTGCTTGTATCCTTACATTTGGGAGATGATTATGTCTATCCCTTGTTCTTAGTCATTGCTGTACAAGGTCAAATTTCTTTCCTTAACAATTCTTGATAGGTATTCTGAGTTGATCAGTCATGCCCCTGAAGGGGAATTTTCAAAAATGGCTCCATTTCGCATATTAAGTTTTGATATTGAATGTGCCGGTCGTAAAGGCCATTTCCCTGAGCCTACCCATGATCCTGTAATTCAGGTTCGTTCCTGGTTATATGTTCATCCCTCTTTCTAATGCAGCATTATAGTGGTGTTTATCATTTTCCCTATTTCTGAAATATGATTGTTGTTGTCATTTTAGGTGGCCAACCTAGTGACCAAGCAGGGAGAGAAACAGCCATTTGTTCGTAATGTCATGACCTTAAATTCATGCGCTTCAATAGTTGGTGTGGATGTGATGTCATTTGACACAGAAAAAGAGGTTCTACTAGCTTGGAGGGTATAATTTAGGCTTTTGGTTCTCTTTAACTTTACCAGAAGCAAAAATCATTTTCATGTTGATTTCCTGAGTTTGAACACGATTTGAAGTTGGAGCTATCATCTGCGAATGGGTGTCAAAAGTGGCTTTATCTTATGTCATCATTCTTTTGAATTAGGGTTCAGATTGATTATGGAAGTGGAGCATTAGACTATGCAAATCTGTAGGTCGATCAGATTATGTTTTATTGCATAAAATTAATGTGATTAGTGTGCCCATAATATGGAAAATGGAAAAGAAAGAACTTGCCATAACAGCTAAAACTATGCCAGATAGCCTCCTTTTACCAAATGATGGATCATTTTCCCATCAATGTTAGCATGTTAACTTTTGTATGTCGATTGTCTCACGATGTCTATTACCTCTAATACCATGTCGTACTTTGACATAATGGTTCCCTGATAATTCTACTACATTAAGTGCATTTAGACTTCTATTAACGTGGTTTCGTTTATGATAGATTGATTTGCTTACAGGATTTTATCCGTGAAGTAGACCCAGATATTATAATTGGCTACAATATCTGCAAGTTTGACCTGCCATATCTCATTGAGGTAGTTAGTGATTGCTGACAATTAGATGGGTGTGTTAGCTTGTATTCTGAATTGTTATTTTAAAGTTAGAAGAATATCTGTGTCTGAATAACGCAATTATCCTTTTTTTTTTTTGGGCTTACAGAGAGCTGAAGCATTGGGAATATCAGAATTTCCTGTACTAGGCCGCATCAGGAACAGTAGGGTACGAGTAAAAGATACAACTTTTTCATCAAGGTACAGTAACACCTTGCTTTACAAAATTCCATTCTTTCCCTTCTAAACTGCTATTTGATTGCTTTCCTTTCATCTTTGTCAGTTTTCTTCCTCTGTTACTGTATGGTGAAATGAGCTCTATGATGTACTAAAGCAAACGTAAACATTGTAGATGTGAGCCAATATCAAAATAGTTATCCGATCAATAGCATAGTCCGTTGTAAAAAAAAAAATTAATGACTATTTCCCCTCTCCTTGAATGATGTGGTTATGATAGAGTGCTGTGTCAATTAACTGTTACATATCTGTTTTCTTTGAAGCAGTTTGTCAGCATGTTTAATGGATTTAGCTAACCTCTTGTGTACATTCAACCTAAATGATAGATGATGATGATTGTTATGTGTTGTACAGGCAATATGGAACAAGGGAAAGCAAAGAAGTTACAGTAGAAGGCAGAGTTCAATTTGATTTACTTCAGGTTTTGTCTTATAGAGTGGTTACTTCAACGGTTTACATTCTTTATTTTCTGTTTCAACAGTTTACATTCTTTATTTTCTGTTGTAACTTATCCTCTTTTGTTCACTAAATACTATATTTTTTGCAGGCAATGCAACGAGATTATAAATTGAGTTCTTATTCCTTGAATTCTGTTTCATCACACTTCCTCTCTGAGCAGGTAATTTTTGGATTTCTCTATTTTATATTTCAAGTGGCTTCATATGCAAGTATTTTAATCTTCAACTGAATTTTCCGACCCATGTTCTAGAATTAAAATTTAGAAGAAAGTTGTACCTGTGAGTACTACCTGACTGTTTACACGAAAGCATTTTCTCATGTAACCAACAAAGACCTACACCTGTATCGATTTTGAGGTGCTTGTTTTGGTATTGTGGTAATGGTTGGTGGGTATAGGTTGCATGGGATGGAACTCATCGATTGTAGGTTTTTCCAATGAATGCCAACTGTTTTACTTCCTTACCCACTCCACTCCCTTCGCCCCCCTCTCCCTTCTTTGAATCCATGTACTTTGCTGGGATTGCTTCCATCCAGCATTTTTTATCTGTTTAAAACCCTTTTGAACCATATGTTTTGTCTTATCTGTTGCCTACAAAGAATGATTAGCAATTTGTGTTGGTAAGCTCCGATATTCCATCTTTTTGCAGAAAGAAGATGTGCATCATTCAATAATTGCAGATCTCCAGAATGGGAATGCAGAAACTAGGAGACGGCTTGCTGTATATTGTTTGAAGGTGTGTCGCTTAGTTTAATTTTGGTTTTGGAACTGTATGTCTGCTTCCCACTTTGTGCTTGTCAAATGAACATCATTGTAAGTTATCCTCAAGTTAGAACTTAAAGTTTGAGAGAGTAATATGGCGATTTCAGCTTGATATATAGATGTGGTCCTGTTAATATGCCCCTGTTATTTGAAAGGTAATACAGTGGCACTGAAATAAAATTTACTGTCAGGCAGTTCTTAATTTATTAGAAGTATTGCTAGGGAATTGTTGCGAGCCTGCATTGCCTGATTTCAGACATTTATTTTCACTTCTAGATGTCTGCGTGGTTCATACTTGGCTAGGGGATAAAACATTGTCTCAACCTGCATCTATAATTTTTTGCCAACATTTATGCAACAGCACCACATGTTTATTTTCTTTAGTTGTAACTTGCAAATTAATAGAAGTGGACCACTAATACAAGGATAGTCAACCTTGTATAGCATCATGTTTAATGTTAAAATTTGTGGAATCCAGGATGCTTATCTCCCACAACGACTCTTGGACAAACTGATGTTTATTTACAACTATGTAGAAATGGCTCGTGTCACAGGTGTTCCTATATCCTTTCTTCTTTCCAGGGGTCAAAGCATCAAGGTTTGCGTATTAATTGGTTGTTAGCTTGGTGTACAAGGTGATAATGGTAGATTAAATTCATGATTTTATTCTGTTCAGGTTCTTTCTCAACTCTTAAGGAAAGCTAAACAAAAGGGCCTTGTCATTCCAAATGTAAAACAGTCAGGATCTGAACAGGGAACATATGAGGGTGCCACTGTGAGTAAAATTTGATACCTGAAGCAATTGAATCTCGGTTAATGCTCCGAATGCTTAATAACATACTGGAGGATGGCAAATTATGCACTTTCAAAGCTTCATTTTGTGATGAAGTTGTTTCTCAAAAGATCTACACTATCTAAGAATTGGAATATCCTTGGTGATACTTTAGATTCTGCAAAATTCAGGTTTTGGAGGCCAGAGCAGGATTCTATGAAAATCCGATAGCAACACTTGATTTTGCATCTCTGTATCCGTCTATCATGATGGCATACAATCTATGCTATTGCACTCTGGTGATTATGATTTTTATTTTATGTTTAGTATAAACTAAATAAATTTCTTTTTTAAATGAGAAATTTCTTCTTAAGAGTTACATTTTGTTGTAACTATTGAAGGTCACTCCCGAAGATGTTCGTAAGCTCAACCTCCCTCCTGAATGTGTCAACAAAACACCATCTGGTGAAACATTTGTCAAATCAAACTTGCAAAAGGTTAACATGTCGTTTATAAGTGAATCCTTGAGCTCCCTTTATCATTTCTGTTTTGTATTGATGTTCTCTGGAATCAAGTGTATTGGTTTCTCAAAAGATCCAAACTTGAATTTGATGAAAGTGTATTGTGATTTACTTTCAGGGAATTCTTCCAGAAATTCTTGAAGAACTATTGACCGCTCGTAAAAGAGCAAAAGCTGATTTAAAGGTAGTTCATTTTTCATGTCAAACTCTACGTGATTGCTCTTATTCAACAACACTGTTATTGCATAGGCTCCATTTTCTATCCTTTCATGTCTTTGGTGCTTCTAGACTCATACTTTGTTATGCTGTTATTTAGGAAGCAAAAGATCCTCTTGATAGGGCTGTTCTAGATGGTCGACAACTGGCCTTGAAGGTAAGCTTGTTTCAGAAATCTGTGAACGGTAGTATATGGTCTCTTGTTCAGCTACAATTTTGTCCCCCATTAAGGTCTTTGAGGTTTGTTGATTTTGCAGGTAAGTGCTAATTCTGTGTATGGATTCACAGGAGCTACAATTGGCCAGTTACCATGCTTAGAGATATCTTCAAGCGTTACTAGCTGTGGTATTCTCATTGTGATTCTAACTATAAATTGTGTACGCTGATAAGCAAATGAGCTCATTCATTTCCATTTTCATTCGTCTGAGAAGCTTTTTCCATGTCAAGGTCGGCAAATGATTGAACACACAAAAAGGCTTGTGGAGGACAAGTTCACCATATTAAGAGGTTATGAGCACAATGCTGAGGTATGCCAGCTGTATCTTTTTTGGAATATGGTACACCATATTATACGAAGAAATGGCATGATATTTTGGTTTGGAATTGGTAGGTGAAATGTTTTATTGTTTGTATGCCAAAATTTAGTGATCAGAATGCTAATACTTGCATAATTGGTAAACATAAAGTAAATATTCATTATAAGAAAGAAAGGAAGGCATAAAACACTTAATAATGACCTCACAAGATCCATCTGTTAATCTGATCTCCTTTCCAGTCAGGAAGATTAGGTTGGTAACATGAAGGCTGGTGGTGGTTCCAAGATATGGTTCCAAGATATCTTAGAACCCTAATATTAAAGTACTCTTTCATTTTTCTTTGCTTTATTTTCTTTGAATTATGCAGGTTATATATGGGGACACAGATTCTGTCATGGTGCAGTTTGGAGTGCCTACTGTGGAAGAAGCCATGAAGTTGGGGAGAGAAGCTGCTGACTACATCAGTGGAACTTTCACAAAGGTAAGCCCATTGTTGGTACACCCTTGAATTTTATTCCACAAGCTGACTTTGTACACTCCGTGATACTCTTCAACATTAGTTTTTCTTTAACGTGTAATACCTGTGATTAACCAAACTATTTTTTAATGTGGATATTTGCATTGTGAAGCCCATCAAGCTAGAGTTTGAGAAGGTTTATTATCCATATCTCTTGATTAGCAAGAAGAGATATGCTGGGCTATTCTGGACTAATCCGGAGAAATTTGACAAAATGGACACTAAAGGTTAAAGTTGTGCTTATCAAACCTTGTTTCTATTTTGTCTTTCTTTTATGGTAGCTGTGAGCCTTGTAATTTGACTTGGCTTATATAATTGGCAGGCATTGAAACTGTTCGAAGAGACAACTGTTTATTGGTCAAAAACTTGGTTACTGAGTGCCTTCATAAGATTCTTATTGACAGAGATGTCCCTGGTGCAGTTCAATATGTTAAAAACACCATTTCCGATCTTCTTATGAATCGTGTGGATTTGTCACTTCTAGTGATCACAAAGGTAAGGAACTTCAACCGTTCACCGTTTCTGGAGGCCTTTGTAATCAACTTGACGTATTTTTATTTACATCAGGGCTTGACAAAAACAGGAGATGATTATGAAGTAAAGGCAGCTCATGTCGAACTTGCTGAACGCATGCGCAAGGTTACTTTTGATTTGTTTATTTGCATAGTTAAAATTTCACTATTGCGATGCTCCCAATTTGCGTTGTTGCACTACTAATGATGCACCTAGCTATTATGTATTTATGAATGTATTTCTTGCTAGGATTTATTATTTTCTACAATTTGCTTTTGTTTCATATATGTGATTATCACTGGTTAAGACCCTAGATTTCAGCATGTTATTTCTACTACTTTCCCTCATCAAGTTCCTATGGCCAAAGCTCTTTTTGAAATTTTTTTTGCATGATTGTTGCTGTTCGACTTCCATCCCTTGTTGGAATATGTTTAAAAAACTAATGATTTCTGGTTAAAGCTAATCATCTCCAATGGACCCCTGGAATCAACCATAATCTTTCCGTGCATAAATCAGTAGGGCATTGCAGGAGATAAAACTTAGCTAATGGAAACTTATATTGATATTGTGTTTGAGAAGTTTAATAGGGGTTATGTCACTCTTATGGATAGCTGATTGTCAATAATTATGCAACTTTCTGGTTCTCATCTTTTTATAAGCATTTTTTCAGAGAAATCAGAGTTTTGATGTCTTGGAATTTTCAATAATTTCATAATTTTCAAGCTTGCCATTCAGAGGAGTTTATCCTGTCCCGTGTGTAATAAAATCCTTATGTCTATCATTCATAGAGAGATGCTGCCACTGCACCAAATGTTGGGGATCGAGTTCCTTATGTTATTATAAAAGCTGCGAAAGGTGCCAAGGTAGTTCTTCACATGACTGTGTTTCAGTTAGTTTCCTTGATATTATTTAAAATAGTTGTCATCTTTTGATCCTTGGCTTGATGTTACTCTTATCAGGCTTATGAGAGATCAGAGGACCCTATCTATGTGCTTGAAAACAGCATACCAATAGATCCTCAATACTATCTTGAGAACCAAATTAGTAAGGTTGGTTAGTGTGTCTCTGGTTAAAATATGATTTTCTTGGCAATGCCTGTTCATCATAGCATTCATATTGCAGCCACTTTTAAGAATATTTGAGCCTATATTGAAGAATGCTAGTAAAGAGCTCCTCCATGGAAGTCATACAAGATCTATATCAATCTCAACTCCTTCAAATGGGGGCATCATGAAATTTGCTAAGAAACAACTCAGTTGCATTGGTTGCAAGGCAATAATTAGGTATGCTTCTCTGCTCATCTTTGTTAATTCTTTTTGGATGATATGTAGAATTGTAGGTAATGATCAACATTGAAAAGTCCTGAATATCTTTTCAGTGTCAAACATAAATTATTGATTTTATGGAGATATAACACTGGATGGAATTCGGTATAATGCAATGGGTACAATGTAAATGCAATAGTAAAATCAGTTTCTTTTTTCGCTGGTTGTGAGTATGTGAAATGCCATGGATGTTGCTTTACATTGTGTTTAAATACATGTTGTATTATATAGCTACCATATGTAATCGTCAAGTCAATACATCTATCATTCCATAACACTTTTAATTCCATTCCACTTTATTACATCATACCAAGCACAATTTCTGTTTTTCTGGACCAGTGATTCCGATCGGACTCTTTGCTCTCATTGCAAAGGAAGAGAAGCAGAGCTTTACTGTAAAACGGTTTCTCAAGGTATATATCTGTTCACGAATCTTGTTCTCTATGAGATGATATTAGTCAGAAATAGTACTTCAACACCCAATACGTGTCCAAGTTCTTTTTCTGTTTTTGGCATCTGTTATTTTGGCACAAATCTATTGGGAGAAATTCTGTGATTGATTATGCACACCTGTAACTGCTTGCAGTATCTGAGTTGGAGTTGCTTTTTGGGAGGCTATGGACGCAATGCCAGGAGTGTCAAGGCTCTCTTCACCAGGATGTTCTTTGTACAAGGTTTACTATCAGCTTCACTATTTCATTAACTCACTAAAAAATAATATTCTTCTTGAACTTTAGCTTGGATTTCTCATCCGAATACATCAAATTCTGTAAAAGAAAACAAGAAAAGAGATGAAACCCAAAAATCATTTGATTTATGTAACTGGTAATATTTTTTGGTTTACTTTTGACAGTCGGGATTGTCCAATATTCTATCGGAGGAAGAAGGCTCAGAAAGATATGGCTGAAGCAAAGCGGCAGTTAGACCGATGGAACTTTTAACATTTGTAACATAGCCATCACCTTTATTTGATTGTGTTTCTCCAGGGGAATCAAATATTGTGCTTATCAAGGAAAGTGCCAACTTCACCTATGTGAGATGCTTTATCTAAAGCGCAGCGATCAAACCAAACGGATTCACAAATTGGCTATCACAAATTGTAAAAAGAAAACCCAGAGCCTCTTGTAAGGGATGTGAAGTGCAAGGTAAAAACAGGCTCTTGGGATTTGACTGTTGCATTAGAACAAGCTTGAACATGGACGAAGAAAATTCACTGTTGGGTAGAAGATTGGCTAACTCCGGGTGACAAGCGAATATCAGACTGTCCTTTTGACAGTTCAGGAGTTTCACCTCTCTCTACTGTTATTTACACGGTCTGCACTCTCTATCTCGAAAGGATTAACTTGTATAAATTGTCTGCACTCTGTCTACGAAGGATTTACATGTATGGCTTTCTGAGCTAAATTTATGCCCTTATTGTCATCTGAAATGTGAATTGGAGCTCCTTACGAGTTCTAACAATGACTGAATGAATACAATTTGATCAACGCAAAGAATTACCTAGATGTTCCATTACTTTTAAAGTTTCCAATTTAAATATAAGTTTCTTCAAACAAAACTGTCCCCGTAACATTATTAACATTGTGGTCTACTTCTATCTTCATATTTGAATTACATTCTTTTTATCCAAAGTTGACATGGGGAATGATGTGGAGAGGTGATGATGAACAGGAAATGAAATCATGATGATTTAAACAATAGATTTTGCATAGGCTATAGTTCCACTTGCAACTAATATGATATGCCTTTCTCTGTCATATTAAGTCTTTCAGATACATGGACTCTTATGTTGGATCAATTCTTATGTCCTGAGATTCTCTTTCTTCATAATTCTGCAACATTCTTTGGCATCGAAGTCGAACACATATCAGCAGCCATTCCTCGGCTCAAGTGTACAGTCTCAGGCGCTGTTTTATTGGTTCCCGGCACAAAGGACACATTGTAATAGTTGCAGCACATTCTTTACAAGTCTTCGGCAAGGAAAAGAAAGGATAAGAACTTGACAAAATGAAGACATACAGGAATAACTTGATAAAGGTAAACTTACCATATGACCGCATCCAAAAGCCATATCCTTCGGGTTTGTCAAGCAAATTGGGCAAACCTTGTACGATAACAAGAATTCTTTGAGAAAAATTAATATTCATTGAAACATAAGCTTAAGTACAGTTGTGTGGGAAAAGAAAGGATACCGGTTCAGCTACTGCTGCTGATGCCGATTCAACTGTTTCAAATTTTATCATTTGAGGAACTTGTTTAACTGCATTATCATGATCAATTACTTCACTTGGAGGTGGAAGCGGCCTGGTACGTGGAGCACCGTCTCTGCTGCACAAACAGAACGGCCGATATTGAACTCCTAAAGTTGATTAATCTAACTACAAAATCTAATAGCTAGCTTACTGGGCTCCAGAAAGAGCTAGAGTAGCTTTATACTGAAATGGGATTTCCATCAGAGCAGCAAGTGCAAAGGATGTCTCTTTCTTAGATGCTTCCTTGCTCTCGGACATGATCTTTGTAAAATTGACAAACTGCAAAACGGAAAAAAAGTCCTACGTAGTTAATTCCCTAATGTCAGGATCATATGCAATAACAGAAACCAACAAGAACTTTCAGATGTTGCTGAACGGTTCGACATATGTTTTCACAGCAAGTCTGAAATTATTCATCTGCTCAACATATTCGCGTTCACTCTTTTGGACATGAATGTAGATAAGACAGATTCTGGGGATTTCAACATCCGTAACTCTTGATCTGTATATACATCCATGTCCACATGTTTTCTTGAGCATAATACTAAAGTCAGCATGCTCAAATACACAAGGGTATGATAAAATCATAATAAGCCGATATCAGATGATTTTGACCAGAAAAACTGATAAAGAACAAGGCCTGAATGCATTTTAGTACCCCTTTTATGACACTTTTTACTGACACAATATGTCCACTTTACCTGGAAGTTATCAAAAGCGCGTTGAGGCAAATTGTCATCAAATTGTTGCATAGCATCCCATGGTCCATCTCCGACTCCAACCAAAACAATTGAAAGAGGATAATGACTGCTCATCAGGTTTACATGGATTAAAGTGGCTGCTAAAGGACACGGATAAATTGAGACGGGGGTAGGATTTCTTTACCTAGCAGCAACAATGGAATTTACAGTTTCTAGTTCTTGATGACTGTAACTCCCAGGTGGCGTACCAGGACTCCTGGTGACCTAGCATCCATGAATCGGAAAATGAAATAGAAGTTAGAATGGATTCGATAATTGGATATGTGAAGTTGGTGTAGAGCAATGTTCAAGAACCTGCCCATCCGCAATAATAACAAGAACGTGATACTGTCCATTGCTCTTATCCACAATGTCAATTGCAGCATCAATAATGGGGGCAAAAGAGGTTGGACCTACATATAAGATAAGAATCCATGGCTCTCATTTCTCTGCATTGATCCACAACCTATTTAAGCATAAAGATCAAGACCAAATTTACATAACTAAAAGCACTTCCACTGTATACATCATCTTATCTCGAAAAGACTGAACTCTAATTCAAAACTTCTCACTTTTGAGAAGCATATGGATGACACTACTTCAGCATTCAAAATACTTCAGGGGAAAACCGTTCTGAATACTGTAGAAGTGTAGAGTGAGTGCTGAAAATCTTTTTATACACCCTATTTAAGAACCCTCCTTGATTATTAGAAATGCTTCCTTTAGGTTTTGTTAATATAAGTCACCTATCATAGCACTCATTTTCTAGGAGGTTCAAGTTCTTATAGATATGAACTGAGATCATAAGCTTTCAGGGCTCATTTTCATGTCAGTCTTGGTTCTGCGATCATGGTAAAAGGCCAAAGGAAGCACAAGCAA
Organism: Erythroxylum echinodendron; assembly: GCA_027575705.1. NCBI lineage: Eukaryota > Viridiplantae > Streptophyta > Magnoliopsida > Malpighiales > Erythroxylaceae > Erythroxylum > Erythroxylum echinodendron. The sequence continues at coordinate 534,096 of JANZXR010000172.1, forward strand.
GGTACAATCAGTTACAGAGACCCCGACTAAAAAGCTGAGTTGACTACATTAACACTATAAGCTCTATATCGACATCTGTACTGCACTGGTATGATGTTACTCATTTTTTGAACCTTGGTTTCCCTTTTAAGCACAATAAACTAACTGTGCGAGGGAGGCCAGAAACCAACTTAAATAGATGGGTGACTGTGGCAGACGAAACAATTATACATGAGGAGGAAAAAGAGTGGCAATCACAGACTGCGGGGAGGATAAGAATAAAGAAGAATGCAATACCTGACAATTTTAAGTATGGAACAATCTCTCTGTACCGTGCAAGAACTTCCTCAAAACCTTGACAAGGTCGATGATCAGGATAAAAGCTGAATACATATTTCTGATGAGTTGATGCTACAAGACAAAGGAAAAAAAACAATAAATTAAAAAGATGAAAATCCAGGAATATATTCTTAAAAAATTAGTAGAAAAATTTTCAGCCAAAAGATTATAAGTGGACTAACCATCACCAAAACCAAAACAAGGTATCAAGTTGTCTTCATCAAAAGGAGACAATGTACAGCCAATAACAGAGATTGCCTGCTCATAGGGATTTGGTGTGCTACCAATTGCGTGGAGGCTTTTCCGGTGAAAGGAGTACCTGCCTTCACATTGTAACAAAAATTCATCTCAAATCTCAACTTATCAGAAGTCAGGGAACTGATAATCTTATGTACCTAAAGTGAAAGAAATTTCACCTGTCCATTCATTACTCTTTGTGAAGTCAATACCAAGTATCAAATTTGATGATTCAAGTCCAGCTTCTCTCAGTGCTGAAATAACCTGGAAGGGTTCAGAATTTGTTATTGCTACATGCTCTCTTAGGATATGAAACAAATATGCTGAAAAGATCTACATCCAGGACCAAGATATGAACTCGAACATCTGTAACCAGGGAACATTAAGATGTTCATGATAATTCTGTCTGTAATTTCCATAGGTTATATAGAATTATAAGATCAACAATCTCAATGTGATATTTGGAAATGCTGATGCATCCCCTGTTGAAGCTAGTGACAAGCTAGCCCACAGATTCTAGCATTTAAAACTTGTTTTCACTTGCAGACTATTCATCAATTATCGTCTACAACATGTCACATACCACTCTTCCTTGTACAAGAAAACAATGAAAGCATAAATCAAGAGCACTACGGATAACAGTGGGAAGTAACGCGTCCTTAAATAGTGCTGACAACATCAAATGAGTTCCCAATATTACTTTGATGGTCTTACAACCGTAAGTCCTCAGGAAACTGGAAGTTCAAGTATACCGTGTTTACGATAATACAGGTATGCCCATTATTTGTAATCTAAAATTTTAAAACCCAGCAAACTGAACTATTATGCTACTGTGAATTTGCGACTACAGATTTTCAACCCGTTACCAAGGATCTTTATAAGTACATCATTGCCTGAAGCTTGGGTGTGTTCCTCTGCCTCTTTCAACGACGTTTTTATAAGCAGTATCCTCCTGGAAGCTGTATTCCACAGTGAAGCTATAAACTTGACACTCTTCCCATTTTTGAAATATGGAAGATGACAAACCCAAATATCTGAAAGAACCTAAAGTTATAAATCAAATAACCTGAGTCCCTAAAGTTGAGGCAAGCAACACCATAAGTGCAGGTTAAAAAGATGTCAGACAGAGGAAATTGTCCCTTGCTTCTTCACCCAGACATTCCCCTCCGGTGCTTCCTCCACCCACCACCACACGCACACCTGACTTTACACTCACCCCCCGCAAAAAGAAAAAGAAAAAAGAGTTCTTCCAGACCATCCTCCTGCTTTCCACAGCCCAATCCAGGAGAAAGCCTGTTAAGTGTAACTAGTCCAATCAATTTAAACCTTACCGAGTTTTATTTTCTCACCACAATCAGCGATTTTGACTGAAAAACCTCCAAAGCCATTCTCTTGTAAAGGATTTGTCAAAAACTTAAGATCTTTATACCAACAATATCTTACCAGCTATTCGTTTGCAACCATAAGAGTAGAAAACAGTAAAAAGGTTTTCTGCCCAAATCTGAGGCCGCACTGAAAATGAATAAGCTGTTAAACATGACTCTCAACACTGAAACACTCATTTTCGCGACCAACACAGTTTCTACCTCAGCTAAGTTGGAGAAAGATCCGTTTATGACCTCACATCTATTGTCAAGTGAAGTACTTCACTGAATTCCTTCAAGATTTACGCTACAAATCCTTTGGAGAACCAAATTATCATAGCATCTTGAACCACAATCAGATATCAGTAGACCGTAACTCCAACCAGAAAGCTAGAAGCATGTAACCAAGTTGGCCAATGATTACTTCATCTTGAGAGTAAACAAGAAGCTTCCATCGTATGTTTCATATTCGTTAAATTTCCCTCTAATCAAGATCAAGGAAAAGGCTAAATTCTCTGCAGATATGACTAAAAAGGGTCAACGGTGAAACAGAAAAAATACCTCATCCAAAGAACCGAAATTGTCAGCTATGAACTTTGCATGGTGCTTCCGATGCTGCCTATGTCCATGGACATGATGATCATCAGCCATTGGATATGAACTCCCAGCATAAGATTGAGTTGGTTCCTGCACATATTCATCATCTAAACTTGACTCGCCATTCCCCATATCTCTTTCCCTCGCTAAAAACTCCTCTGACCTTTTTCCTATCAACCAACAATCAAAAAAGAACACGACCCAGAACAGATAGACCACAAACCTCGATATGAGACTCAAAACTGGTACTTATGGTGTCTCTAGCTGATTCTTCAACTCTAGTCTTTGTCGGGGGTCGTTGAAAAGCTTGTCATCTTTCTGAGTAAAAAAGTCACCTTTATTGACACTTTTGAAGGGTCTCACTTCTCCTTGCGTGCCCTCCATTGAGTACTAATAAATAATTAGAAGCAACCAAAATGGTCATTCCCCAATACCGTGCAAGCTTTTTGTCATATAAGGACAGTATGTAACTGTCATGTGACTTTAGCATGGTTCCATCCAAGGATCGAACAGCTTTGCACATGTTTTTTCGCACGTGTTACGTATGTTTGATTTGTTCTGTCAGATGGTCCAAGGTCAACGGATTTTTTTAGGTAAAAGGAAAGGAAAATTTTAAGATAAACAATAAAAAAGGATAATTAATTATCACCACTTGAAATATTTTTACAAATAAATATATCTTTTAGATATAATAATGCCTAAATAAAAGTTTGATCAGTAGCCAACATGCATCCATTTAATTAATTTTATCAAATTTATTAAAAAGTGTTAAAATTTTTTATTTTATTATTAATTTTTAATTAAATATCTAAATTGATGAAATTAAATATTACAATTCAAAATATTTATTTTATTAATATTTTATTGATGTGACTGAATATTTTGATAAATATATTAGTAGTTATAAATTCAAAATATGGTCATTTGTTTGATATTCAAAACTTATAGGGTACTAAAAAAAATCAGATAAGTCATTTAAATATCAAAATTTACATATTTTATTTAATTACATCAGTAATTAAACTGATTTGTTTGATTTTTAATATTTAATTGAAATTTTAAAAAATGAAATATTAAAATAAAATCTAAATTTTAAAAAATTTATAATTCATTGTCCCGAAATATAATTATTACTAGACTTATCAACCTATAAATATTTTATATATCAAGAAAAAAGTATTTATTAAATGTTCAAAATCATTGTTAATGAGATGAATAATAGTGCAATGCAATGTTTGACGTATTATATGAATGGACATGGGCTCATGTAATAGGGCCTAAAGCCTGATTTGAGAAAAGCTTTTAGTTTTAGGCTTTAAGAGTTGGATTTGGATTTGGTAAAAAGGTTTAGCCCAATCCAACTTGGCATTTTCGTAACCTTCAAGATTCATAATAGGTCAGAATTAAAATAACGTCATTTTTTTAATTTTATAAAAGAAAACTTTTTTATATTTTTATATGACAGTAAAAGATCAGATTGTTCGAGTCATTCAAACTGTGTTTCAAGCCGATCATACATAAATATTACTTTAAATTTTGATTAATTTAAGACTTAATTTGAAGGAGCGGTGAGGATTGATAATCTGTTGAAATCAACCAGTTGAAATGATAAGTACTTATTCTCAATAAATACTTATGTGATTGGGATTGCTATTTTGGTAACTGTTGAAACATAAAAATATGTATTTGACAAGTGCGATTGGGAACACTGAAAAGAGATAAAATGACTAAAAAGTTCATTGATTTAATAAACTATTAATTGTTATATAAATAATTAAGAATATGTTATTAGTAATATAAATTTAAAATTATAAATAATAAAATATTAAATTAAAATAAAAATATAAATAAAATAAATTTAGTAAATTAAACATTTCATAAAAATATATTATTAGTCATATAAATAAAATCAACAAAGAAGACAATATGTTGGACTTGTTTTTTATTAGTTGAGAGTATAATAGAAAATAATAATTATCATAAGGTTATTAATGGAAAGTAGAATTTCTACTGCATAAACACTTTCCTACCGCAACCTTCTTTCTACTTAGCCATTTCTACGGTGACACCGCACTTTTCTCCAATCTTCGGTTATTCGCTCGCATATCCAAACATGTGACTGTGTTTAAAAACTGCGGTGGATAAATACTTATCCTCATCGCACTGCACCGCACTGTAGATCCTAACGCAGCTTAAAGCTTATTCATTCCGTTCGAGCCAATTCAATATAATATTCAATTACTATACTTTTATCATTTGTTTCCTAATTACGAACATCCTTTCATATGGGATTCTTTATATGTATTTTAGTGTTGGAGGTTTTGAGTTTGAATTTTTAGGAGGATTTCTCAAAATATCATCAAGTATTGGAAGAGTGAGATTGTCCAATATAAAAAATAATAATTATTGTTCAAACCCAAATCATTGTTAATTTAAATTTGTAAATTCGTCAAATAATTTATGTGAAACATATGATTGATATATTATTAAGAAGAAATAATTAATTTTTAATATTAAGATAAGTAACCTTTAAATTACACATATACAGACCACTCTTTTTTGATGAGACGAGATTAAAAAGGGTGTTTAAATGTAGTTAAATAGATTAATTAAGAATTTTTAAGACACTGAAATTTTAAATTTAAGTATGATAAATTCTCTAAAAATTTTCAATTATTAAAGTTTTTCGGATTTTGTCTTAAACGACCTTATTATTAACTTGTTAAACATGTAATTCATAAATTGTTATGCAAATTTACAACAATTATAAATTTACAAGATAAAAGAAAAGGCCTTTAAATCATCAAATTATGAAAAAGTTTCAAACCTTTATTGTGCGATGTGAAGATGGACGGACACTAATATCGAACTTGTTCCCGTGCATGGCATTTGCTATCCCCCGAGTTAGTGCTTAGCTTTTGGGGTTTTGGAAGACAAAGTTTGGATTTAAGAGCAAGATTGCGGTTGGTTCGTTTAGGAAATGGTAATAATAATAAGAATGAATATAGTGAAAAATGAAAATGAATATTATCATTATAATTATGATGATTGGTTAAGAAGAAGGAATGATTACTGTTACTATTGACAGTGGTTAGTTTGTAAAAAATATTAAAAATAAAATTTATTATATTTTACTTAATTAATTAATTATAATTTAATTAATTGTATTGTAATTAATTAATTACAATATGTTGATTAATTAAAATATTGTAATTAATTTTAATTAATTATATTGTAGCTAATTAATTAATTACAATATGTTGATTAATTAAAATATTGTAATTAATTTTAATTAATTATATTGTAACTAATTAATTAATTATTATATTTTAATTAACTAATAAATAATAGTATTTTAATTAATTATAATATTTTAATTAATGAATTAATTATATTTTAATTAAGTATATTATAGTTATTTAATTATTAATATCATTTTAATTAATTATATTGCAATTAATTAATTAATTACAATATTTTAATTACTTTAATGAATTAATTAGTAATATTTTAATTAATCATATTGTAATTTATTATATTTTAATTAATTATATTGTGGTTAATTAGTTATTAATAATATTTTAATTAATTATATTGTAATTAATTAATTAATTAATTAAAATATTTTAATCAATTAATAATTATATTTTAATTAGTTATATTTTAATTAATTGTAATAGGTACACCCTTACATAATAATGATACCTATTTCTCTAGATTAGGAGAGGAAAGGAGTATTATCAAAAAATAGATAACTAAAATAATGACTCTATAATCATAGTCCCTTATCAAACTCAACCTTTCATTCCATACTTATTCTTCTTTTTTTATACTCATTAAACAAACACATCCTAAATTTTGTCGATTTAAGAAGAAGAAATGATTGAACCATTTTAGATGTCTTCAATCTTATTATCATTGTCTTCTTCTTAGTTTATTCACAAACAGTCGTAGGAATTGTGAAGTATGTAACAAGTTTAGGAGACTTGTAAGCTAAAGTTGTTGTTCATGTCCTTGTCCGAGAAATATTATACTTTTTAGTTTTACAATTTTTTTTCCTACTAGGGTTTATGAAACCCTCTTTGACCTTCTTCGTCTTCAAACTCTCCTACACTAGTTTGTTTCTTCTTCTTCTTCTTTTTCTTCCTCCTTTGGTTTGTTTTCCTATTTCTTCACTTTTATTTCTTATCTTCGTTTTTCCCATTAAGGGAAAGTTCGCAATTATCAGAATAAAAAGAGAATGCATCGATTGACATGGTGACTTTAAACTTGTAAAAAATACTTATTTTGATTATGATTACGTTAAGTGAAGAATTTATTTGTGTGCTTATATTTCGATTAAGGAGAGTAGGTTGTTTGATAAGATGATACTAAATTCGTAAAAAAAATTTCTTCAGCTAAGAAGTATTTAATTAAATTTTTTATTTTTAATTAATCTGACTCTAAATTTGTGAAAGAAGACTATTTCGAGCAAGAATTATCTAATTGAAGATTTTTGTTTTGAGGGAATCATTGTGTTGAAGCACATCATAGGTGTTATGGTCCCCTTTTTTTCTTTTTCTTTTTTACTTTAAATGGACATTGATTTTTAGTTGTGAAACTTTTACGTTCACTTTTAATAGAGATTGATTCATATCTATTCTTTTAACTTGTATCGCTTTTTCATTGTCATATTTGTACGTGAGTCTACCAGAAACAACTTCTCTACTCTGTAGGGGTAAGATTGCGTACTATCAAATCTTTCAAAATTCTGCTTAGATGCGAGATTTTAGACTGGATGTGATGATGATGATGATTTTTATTTGTGAAACTTCTACAATAAATTGAAGACTTACCCACTGGAGTTTAAACTATAGGGAATGAATATTTGATATTGAAATGATGAATTTGACTCAACTTACATGAATTATTTATCTAGTCAAATGTTATTATAAACACATAGAAATTCAGTACAAGTAAATATTAGTGTGGTTTAAACTAATTATTTTCTGATTAATTATCAAAATTCAATATAAAAATTTGTATATAAACTGATTGAAATTTTACATTTTAAATTTAATACATATATTTTTTAAATATTAATCCTCTAAAACAAAACAAACCCTAAAACTTTTTAGTAGCCGCCTGGAAATTTGGAAATTAGAGCCTAGCTAGCCTTCCACTGTGCCTGCATGTCTGGGAATATCCACGCGTGCATAAACTAACGTATATATAGTTACACTTATCTATTTATCTATAGTGAATGGCTACATTTGCAGTCTAATGTTCCCCAACTTTGTAAAATTTCCAAGTGTTTACAATACTCTTATCACCTCTAAAATCTACTATATATCACTCTATACAATAAGTGAAACAAATAGCTCCAATGGCTTCCCATTGATCGAAGATGAACAAAAGGACAATATATATTTACAAATGGTTTATGTGAGCACCAAAAAGTTCAAGTGAAGGACTGTCCTGATGTTATAAATTATCGTTACTGATCAATAGGTTAGGGAAAAAAACAAAGGGAAGAAAGAGAGACATGGAGGGTTGCATAAGCTTTTGCCTTACAGTTTTGGCCTACTATATGGAGAAGATCGATGTCACATGCTTTCTTGTACCCTACACAAGACAAGTAAGTGTTGGCTATAGATATTTGTTTGGAATCTTACGGATTTTTTTTGGGATTCTCCTTCTCCTTCGACCACACTTATTGCCTAACCTAAGAGTAGACAACTAATGTGTTCCATTTATTGAAAAAGATTCTGTTGTCGGTCTACGACCCTTATAGGTCGAGACTATGTTTAGGGTTATATTATAGGTTTCAAGGGTAGATTCCTAACCTTTTGAAGCATGCATGTAAAACAAGATAGAAAAAGAAACTAAGAGGATGGAGTTGAAATGAGGAGTAATTATTGATGGGAAAAAGAAAAGCTATAGCATCAAGGTCAGAATATTAATAATAACACTTAGTCTACAAAAGAAGAAATAAATCTTAAATATAAGGTTAAAATTATAGTTTCATTCTCCAAATTAATAATTATTCTAAGTAAACCAATTTAAGTCATATATGTCTATTTTATTAAATAACCCAACTAACTTAATATGATGTGTTGAGATAATTTTATGTAACAAAAAAATTAAATGGAACAAAATGTTTTATCTGAAATTAAATATTAGGGTCGATAAGTCTACTCTTACATAACTCGATCTATCAATGATGCTTTAAATTTTAAAACTTGATCTATCAATGATGCTTTAAATTTTAATTTCAATAATAAATCCTCTAAATTTATGTGGAAGTGAAATAATTAACGAATCTATTAATGTATGATCAATCCCTTTTGCATCCTCATATTTTGAACTAAAAAATAAAATATCTCCAAGGTTATATATGAATAGAAAATTAAAAAAAAGTGATTTAAGACCATTAATTATGGTAATTTTGGATGATTAATGCATTCTGATCAGAAGGTAAAAAATAATAAGAATATATTTTTAGACACAATTTAAGAATAAAATTTTATAATTTAACATTATTAATTGGAGAGCCTTGACAATAATAATAATCCCACAATGTAAGCCTATAATTAAGGTTAACATTTCATGTTTTAAAAGAGTATGGTGTCATTGGAGACAAAGCCCGACCTGTTTTGGTAAACTTGTAGAAGAGACAATACAAAGGCAAGAAAGCAGGAGGTTTTAGACCGCTGTGTGGGGTCGTCCACTCGTCTTAGTTGTTGGCTTCTTAACAAGTTACCAATCCTACAATGGACGGCCTTGGCCTTACCTTTCACCTTCTAATTTATCAACTTTTTAAGTTCCTGAGCATAATTATAGTCTCAAAATCAATATGTCAACTCCTGAAACAGGCTCTTCAGCTTTCTCTACGCTCTCTTATGCAACTTCTCCCCAGTACTTTTGCTACTTATAAGTATAATCCATCTGTTGTTTCTGTTTCTTGTTCTCTGCATAATCCAGAAAAGATACATAAATGCATATGTTAATGGATACATCTACTTCTTCCTCTTCAGGTACTCCTATGTGTCCTACAACAAATGCAGATAAGGGAAGTGGGGTTCTGGTTTTTGACCCATCATTGTTGCAGAAGCAATACCTGCCAACCGAGTTCATTTGGCCAAATGGGGACTTGGTTCTGAACCAAGAAGAGCTTCAGGAACCTGTGGTGGACTTGGGCGGGTTCGTCAGAGGAGACGAGAAAGAAACGGCTCGAGCTGCAGAGCTCGTCCGGAGTGCCTGCTCGAACCACGGTTTCTTCCAGGTGATCAACCATGGCGTGGAAGCAAGTCTCATTCAAACCGTGCACCAAGAGGTTGACAATATCTTTAAGCTACCACTTGACAAGAAGCTCAGCCTGAGGAGGAAACCAGGAGGCCTGTGTGGATATTCAGGTGCTCATGCTGATCGATACTCGTCAAAGTTGCCATGGAAAGAGACATTTTCCTTCGGATACAGCGCCAATAGTTTTAATCCTGTCGTTGTCGACTACTTTAAATCTGTCTTAGGCCGGAACTTTGAACTCACAGGGTAAGTAAAGTTGAACGTTTTACATTTCTGATTTCTTCTTCCGTCATAACATTACGGAAAGGTGTACAAATTGGCAGGTGGGCATACCAAAAGTACTGTGAAGAAATGAGTAGAGTTTCAATGTTGATATTTGAGCTACTGGGGATTAGCTTGGGAATAGATCGACTCCATTACAGGAACTACTTTGAAGATGGATGCTCAATAATGAGATGCAACTCTTACCCACCATGCAATAATTCAAGTTTAACACTTGGGACTGGTCCTCATTGTGACCCAACTTCGTTAACAATTCTTCACCAAGACCAAGTTGGTGGACTTGAAGTCTTCGCTAACAACAAATGGCAAGCAGTTCGACCTCGTCCTGATGCTCTAGTCATCAACATTGGTGATACCTTCATGGTAAACCCTTTTATTTTTCTAATGACTTCTTTAGCTTAGTTATCGTTAATTTAACCCGACTCTCACTCAAAAAATCACATGTAATGGAAAAGAAAAGTCTTTCAAAATATATTTTCTACATTTTTTTTAAAGTTATTATGAGATTAATTAGTTAAATTTACGAAAATTTATCTAATATGAATTTCAAATAATTTACTTAATTATTGATTTATTAGTGAACTTTCTCTTTAGTATTTTATTATAAATATTCCTATTTTTCTTCAAATTCATATTCTTTAAAAAGTAAACTCCAAAAATCACATTTAACAAAAGAGAAAAGTCCGTTTTTTTTTTTTACACTTTTCTAAAAGTTATTATGAAACAAAAGAGTTAAGTTTATAGTAAATTATATAATATGGATTTTAAATAATTATTTTTATGATATAAATGAGTCAAATTACTTAATTATCGATTTATTAGAAATATTCATATTCTTTAAAAAGTAAACCCGAAAAGTCACATATAACAAAAGAGAAAATTCTGTTAAATTATTGTTTTACACTTTCTTCATAGTCATTATGAGATAAATGAGTTAAATTTATGATAAATTATGTGATATGAATATCAAATAATTATGATTAAGATATAAATTAGTCTAATTACTTAAATATATATCAATTTATTAGTGAAATTTTTCTTGAATATTTTATAAAAAATATTCTTGTTTTTACTTCAAATTTATATTCTTTTAAAAGTGAATTTCGTTCTAATTAATCCGATTAAGTTAAATACAAGCATCAAGGTACGAAACCTTCTTATTCTATATGTTATGAGCAATGTATTTTGGGTCATTGAATAAATAAAAATTGGGTGAATATAAGAAAAACTCCATCAAGTTAAACATTTTTGTTTTGGTTTATATAAGACAAACGTGTTGAATTCAGCTTAAATTATGATATAATAATCGTGATTAGGACAATTATATAGACATGGTATCATATCAGTCATATCTTTGTTAAAAAATAAGTTGACGAGTTTAGGTTGAATGAAAGTGAAAAGACACAGAGTAAGAGATTTAAGATTATATGATCCAAGCCCTTTGGGTTTCAGGCATTATCGAATGGAATATACAAGAGTTGCTTGCACAGAGCAGTGGTGAACAGAGAGAGGGAGAGAAGATCACTGGTGTTCTTCGTGAGCCCGAAAGAGGACAAGGTGGTGAGACCCCCACAAGATCTTGTTTGCAGAGAAGTGACAAGGAAGTACCCAGACTTCACATGGTCAGACCTGTTGGAGTTTACACAAAAGCACTACAGAGCTGATGTCGCTACACTCCAAAACTTCATCCAATGGCTTCAGCTTCAGAATCAGAATCGATCCTCCATGTCCAAACCATCCAACTTTTAGTTTTGCCTTTGGATTGGATCATGCTTCTGTTCTCATATAATATATTATTGGGGTGGTGTGCCTCAGCCTCAGCCTGATGATCATATCATCATCACCTTCTCATCTATGTATTTATTTATTCTTATTTTTAATAAATCTGTACTATTCAATTTTCCGAAGTGGGTATCTTTGGCTCTTCATTAACTATTTATACGTGACAATATCTGTGTGTGTGTGTGGACCCTTAAAATCATAGATGAATGAAATGATTTTCATTTTATTATAAGTAATTATATAATTTTACTAACCGAAAATTCAATTAGTATCATTAATTAATTAAAATTTTTAATTATAAAACACATAATTTACGAGTTATAACTTAATTTCAATAGTTTATTCGAAATGATTGATTAGCGTAAGTTGATTACCTTATATTTTTACCCTAAGGACCTAAATTATTCACCAACTTTGGCAATAACAATCAGAAATAAAGTGAGTTGAAGCATTGCCAAAGATTAATCAATACGTGTACTTGTCCTATGTAGTAGTAATAGTGCATCTAATTCCAAATTAGTAAGACTCAAGTCTAATCATGTCAAAGCATATTAATATTACAACACTTGATTAATCTTAATCACCCATATTATTTGTCTAATCAAACAAAAAAACCTGTTTACCAACAAATTAATTATATAAATTTAAAAGAAAAAGATAAATTAATCACAAAAATGTCCGAAAATAATGAACCAAAATGATCTCGCTCGTCCTTGACATGTCCAATCATGTGGACTAATCAATAACGTGTCGGAAATTGGAGGAGAGTGATCATAGGGGTCTGCTCCAACTCAATCCATCAGGCTTTAAAAGGTATGTCCGATACTCTCCTAACCTTTCCTTATCAAGAATCTCTACAAAATATTGTTCTGTGTCACTTAGCTGCATACGTGTAATATAGATATAGTCTCCTTTGGTCGCCAGTATGTAAGAGTAAGAATCACAATGGATCGGATTGGGGCAGGCTAAGGTTATGATCTCATTTTAATGTAGTGTCATTTCAGTCTTATGTTTCATTAACTTATGGAATAAAATTACATAATTTTAAAGAATTATACTAAAATAACATCGTTTAACACTACAACAAATACTACATTTAGCAACGTTAAAAAAATCGTCGTTAAAAGTAAACATATTATAACGATTTTAACAAATCATCGTTAAAACTAAACATTTAGCGACCAAACCGAAAATCATTACAAAAGGGAAAACATTTTTCGATGCATAATAAAAACCGTCACAAAATGTTGAATATTTAGTGACGATTAGAAAAAATCGTCATAAAATGATACTCAATGAGTGACGATTTAAAATGTTCGTTGCTAAATAAGCTTATGACGACGCTTTTAGAAAACGTCACCATAGCTTGTCAAACATTTGGTTACCAATCTTAAAAATCGTCACCAAATGGTCAATATTTAGCGACGACATTTTAAAGCTTGACCAAAAGGTCAATATTTAGTGATGAATTTTGTGAATCATCATAAAATTTGAACTAACTTTAGTTCGGTCTTAAATTCGATCAATCCAGATTTAACTTATTAATTTTGGATTGAACTGTTCAAGCAAACTTTACTTGTATGTATCAATTTTTTTGTTTAATTACATACAAATTAAATAAAAAAGAAATAAAATAATTAATGAAGATAAGCATGAGGCCAATCATACTAATAATGTATTTTATTAAAGCATAAATTAGATTTAAAAATCTAAAACTCTAATTAATTTTATAAACCAAAAATCAAAAAAGAGAAGTTTTAATTTATAATATTATGTTAAAAAATGATTATATATAAGAGTTATCTTAGTATCAAATTAGAGAACGCCATTGAATACATACTTGAAATATTATTTTAAATTTCTTTATAATTTTTAATTTTCTGAAATAAATCTTTTTTAGATTTTGGTTAAAAAATAATAAGAAAATACAAATAATATAAACACTATATATGGACTAATCAAATGTCACTTATATGATAACTCAACTTTAATCTTAAATCTGACTTAAATTAATTAAACTCAACATAAATTATAATAAATTATTAATTTGGTTAGAATTTAATTAATTCAGTTATTTTATTATTATTTTTTATACTGAAGTGATAATTTTCAAAAATTTTAAAATTAAGAATTTTGTAAACTATAAAAAGGATTTATTCAGAATGACATAATATTTTTATTTCTCCTCTCTTAATATAATTCCTTCCTCCATTAAAGCTGAAATAATTAGTTCCATCATTAGTCACCCTGGAATTATTGAAGGCAGTAGTGGCTATGAGCGAATAAAGCTTTTCACTTCAAAGTTGGGTAGTTCGTCACTGTCACATACAAAAAAACAGGAAGTGATTGGTGATGAATTCGTAAAGGTTTTCTCACAGTTTATGATCGCGTGCTTATGATTCCTTAACTCTATTACGAGGCATGCTCAAGGTAAAGTTTTTCTTTTCTCCCTTTTTTGGGGTCCATTTCACAAGTTTGGCATAGAAACTTTGCTTCTTTCTGTTTACTATCAGGTATCTGCTGTGCCCAATATCTTATCTCTTGTCTTCGATTCATCTCGTAGATCTTCAACTTAATTATTTAGATACCACTCGTTTGATCGAAATGTGGATGAAACTGAAAATGGAAAAAGTACTAAGCTGTGATCACTACTATTTAGATAGCTGAGTGCATAATAATCTGTAACTTACGTATTCTGAATAAATTATTTGATAAACGAATAGACAGGAACACAATCCAACTAACTGACATACGTGTAGGAACAGAACATCATCAAAGTAGGCAAGTGAAGATAGGGAAACAAGACCAAGCTGATTATACAACGAGAGTTATGGTGACTCCAGAAAATGAAACTGCCAAAAGGATCAACCTTTCATTGCTGGGAACAGAATTGAGACAAGTTCCAAGACATTAACACATTACATGGATGTGAATCTCCAAGGATGCTGGTCCAGATTCTCATGATTGGACTTTACACTTTCAAGAATGCAATTCACTCTTTGACAACAAATAATACTATCAACTTGAAAACTTCTGACACTAGACCTGGGATGATGAAATCAAATGAAGAAACAAAATCCCTACTTGACATGGTACAACAGCTAACGTGGAGGTATAGTTAATCATGTCCAGACTAGTAACTTTAGAGAAGGAAACCTAATCTCACTGGCAAGGCCGTTCTCCAGAATAAAACGGCAACTACAGTCGAGTTCATGCAATAGCGTATGTGACTGTCTCCAACTCTTTGGGACGCCACATGGATTTCTGGACACAGAGCAATCCCTCTTTGTCCTTGGAATAGGTCATACGGACCTCCCATTTCATGGAACGAACCAAGTTCTCCAGCTCGTTAATTGTCTCGACATCATCACGGACAATAAGCTTTCCTTCTGGTCTTAGAACCCGATCAACCTCTGCAACTACCGCAACTATACTACACCTATCACACCCACCAACCACTTGAACATTAAGTTTCAATTGATATGGAAATCCTGTAGTATATAATGCTGGCAATTCTAGAAACTGATATTTAAAGTACAAACCTCTTTTTCACTTTGGAGAAAAGATGGTCTGCATGAAGAAGATCATAAGTTCTGGGGTAGGTGTTAAATGATTCACACCAATCATGATAAATGCCGAAAAGGCCACGTTCATAAATTATAGGCAGAGTATCCGGAGAGTCTATTGTAATCACATTCATAACCCACACCTGCAAATCCTTCAAAGCTGCGGCGAAACTGCAGGCATAACGTATAGATATCAGAATTAAGGAGAAGATGAAGAAACATGTCCGGATTCTATGTGAATGTTCCAACTCGAACCATTAATGACCAAAGTAAAAAGAACAAAACCCTTCATGCTGAATATTAAAACCCTCGATATCATCATAGAGATCTCATTGAACAGAAAGAAGAATTTTCTACTAGGAACCAATTCACTTAGCTTACCCTCCATAGACAGATCTCATGTCCATGACATTTCTAACTGTTGACCAGTTTATTCCCATTCCACTTATGTAGGACTTGGATACAACCCGCTTCCAGTGCTCATAGTCTGCTGCAAAATCCTCAGGTGCCGGTTTACCATAAACTCCAACTTGGGAATTCAACATCCAGTAAGCAGCTTGTCCCAGTCTTGCAGGCCATTGCTCTGGCCATTGAGAACCTCGTTGCTGAGAATCCGATGGTATCTTGTGCATGCAAGCTT
Source organism: Erythroxylum echinodendron (assembly GCA_027575705.1). Lineage (NCBI taxonomy): Eukaryota > Viridiplantae > Streptophyta > Magnoliopsida > Malpighiales > Erythroxylaceae > Erythroxylum > Erythroxylum echinodendron. Next base: position 550,166 of record JANZXR010000172.1, read on the forward strand.
GCAGTGGCACATTCCTATTAAGGAGATGGAAGTCAAATAACTCAGTTTATGTCAAGAGACAATAGATACTACCAGACTTTAGCAAAGAATTTGTTCTGTGTTTTCCTCATACCCAATTGTCTACATTTTAAGATAAATTCACTAACAAAGAATGTTATAATTGGATATTTAAGTTCAGTATCTTGAAGGTCACGAAGTCAAGAATTCACGATATATATACAGGAGAAAATTAGATAAATAGAGCAGTGACAGTAATATCTCAGCTCAGAACAAAGATTACCAGGCTGCATTAGGGTCATCAGATGCTTCACAGATGGGAGGCTGTTGTTCTGATCTTTTCTCATAGCAATCATTTGACATGGGCTTCCGATATATAGCTATACCTACTCCATTGACCGTATCCTTAGTAATAGATACAACTTCCCAGCACATGGCTTTTGTAAGTGCAGACATTGCTGTGAAATTTTTCCAATAAATGTATAAGTTCGTATCAACTTACTAGATATACCAGGTAATAAAAACATGTTACACTGTAATTCACCAACCTTTCCAGATTTCAACATCTTCAGCAAGCTTCTGATAAACTGGAGTAGCAGACCATACAAAAAATCCACCAGGTCGAAGCACACGGTTCAGCTCCAGAAGAAGTTTGCCACCTTCAAGTATTTATTGTCAGATATAGGAGTGACTATACATTTATTCACATATTCTGCATTTATATGTTGGAAAACAAATATATAGAACAGGAATGATTAATTAGTTCAAAAAATATCAAATTGTGAACTGCTAGCTTGTGAAAGCATATGGGGGATGGAATCAAACAAAAATCAAAGGCTTGGATAAATAATCCTCATATAGCATAAATGATGAAAAAAGAAGTCCATACCTTCAATGTGCCATGGGACTCTACATCGTGCGCAATGGACAATATCAAATACAGTGCCTGGGAAGGGAAGTCTCTTTGTGCCCATCACAGCAGATATACCAGGAATTCCTCTTTCAAGGGCAAACTGCACTTGTGCTTCATGCTCATCTTTAGGGGCAAATGACATCGTGAGGACATCTCTGTCAAAAAGAAAGCCCCCGAAACTCGCAACCCCACATCCAACATCCAAGACCACACGAGAGCGCTTTCCCCAAGCAATCTCAGGGACAGACTGGAGAAGTAAGCATCTCAGTAAAAATTACCCTTATTGTCCAGACTTAAAGACATAGATACTATTGATCATGACATCTTGTAAACAGTTAAAGTGTTTTTATTTTCATGGCCATTTTCTTCTTTTAAGCAAATCATTATTCTTATTTTTATAGTACATAAAGTTGGCCGTCTACTTAGAATAATCAATCATCAGACGTTTGTTCAGAGGAGAAGGAGAGTGATAAGCTTAAAGTATGTGCATAGAAGGGACGACAATTGAACCATGGAAATCCTGACCAGCTTCAGTATTAGCCTGCCCAGTGAACCTCTAACTAGCTCTTACCATAAGATCAAATATTGGACTTGTGACAAAATTCTAATGGATACCATTCAGACAAAAGGACGTAACCTCTAAATGATAAGTATCTACAACTAATACTTAATCTCAAACTTTTCTGTACAGGCATAATACTTGTCACTAACAATATCAGATATTCTACTCAACCCAGTGGAATCTTTTCAATGGTAAGCTACGTCAAAATGAGAATTACATCAAAAGTTTACCTCATTTATAAAGTCAATGTAATGTAAAGCACCGTGCTTAAACTGGGTTCCACCACCGGGAAAAGTGAGGTATTCACCAGTGACTTTCACCCAATTCTGATGCCCCTTAACTTGTGCAAGCTTGGTGTGAGGAACATTATAATACCATATCTGCAGAGCAATGGCTTATCATTCACTGTAGCAGAAAATCAAACTGACAATGAGCTTATAATTTAATATCAACATACCTTTTCCCTGCTTTTCGGCCACTCAATTGGACGTCTATATCCTTCAGGAAGAGAAACAAGGCAAGTTGGAGGTTCAGCAGGGCAGTGTCTCTCCCGGTGTTCATAGTGCTTAGTAGATCGGAGACTCTTAATTGCTTGCAAATTGTCAAGACATGGGATGTAATCAGGCCCAGCGGTGACATTGCACAGTTTCCAATTGTAACCATTCTTTTGATTAGTCGATAGTTGAGCTTCCTTCTCATTCTTTGACTCAGCAGCCTGAGTTGACCATGACCCACTCTGAGTAGTGGTTTCATTCAAAAGCTCAGATGCAGCCCCTGAAGGAAATACCTCAACTGAATTCTTGTTGTCAGCCTGCCCATCAGTGCTTTTCACTGACTCCTTATCATTTTGATCTACTTTCTCCACAATCTGGCCATTCTCTGTTTTCCCACTCTGATATGATTTTGAGTCTTCCTCTTCAGTTTGAGGCTTCTTCTCAGTCTCATCAGAACCAGATTTCTTCTCAGAATCACCTGAATCCAGTTGGTTCTCCATAGAATTCTCGTCCGAATCACCCTGTCCAGCTAATTTATTTTCATTGTCTTCAGATTTGACTTTTCCAGTCTCTGAGTTTGCTTCTCCTTCTGGTTTCTTGGAATCCACATCTTCTGTGTTACCTTGCTCACTTTGAGTCTCATTTTGTGCATCAACAGACTTATCAGTGTTAGATTCCTTATCAAGCTTTTCTTCGGGTTTCTCATCCAGCTTTTCTTCAGTCTTCACTTCAGGTTTTCCTTCGAGCTTTTCCTCTTGGTTTTCTTGTGCATCTGAATAGTTGTCTCCCTGAGCAACATTTGTATTGGTGTCTCCTTTGGTTGCATCATCAGGTAAGTCACCCTGGCTATCCTCAAATTGCTTTGGATTAGATTCACTGCTCTTAGTCACTTGTTCCTTCACATCATTCTTTTTTTCCTGGGGCGGAGCATCTACATTTTGACCAGGAACTGCAGATGACGATGTCATCATCCATACCCCAACTAAGCACAAACCCACAAAAACAACAATTGTCACTGTCGAGCAGTAATTTGTGGACTGTCTTCTAGTGTCTAGCCTAGTATACTTCCCCGTTGCCATGATTAACTTTCTTCTATCAATTATGTGGAAGTATAGCACCTGCAGATCAAAGTTAAGATTGGATCAACTCATAATTTCCCATCGCATCTTATAGCCATCAAGAGAATCGACAATTAAAAGTGAAAACACTAAAAAAAATTTTCTTATTCAAGGATGAATTAGCATTCACGGTAAATATAAGAAGTGGCCTACCAACGACAGTTGGTCGTTGGATGAAGATTAGATTGCACCATCTACCAATGACATCCAGTCAATCCAATAAATTAAATTAATGGCCAGAAATAGACATCAAGATTCAGAAATCCAAATTACACCGACATGTTTCCACTACACTCTTGTCGTCCTAGATAAATAAAGTTATAAGTAAAAGAGAGAAACCTGGATAAGAACTACTAAAGAACCGAATCTCATCCAGCAGAAACAGAAAAGTTGGGTACAAAAGCTCGTTACAGGCACAAATCTAATCCAAATTAACCAAAAACTTAAACTACATTGCTTAGAAACCAAAGGGATCCCACTGAATCGAAAAGTGAAAACCAAAAGCATAAGCTCGCAGATCCACAGAATAGCAGTAAGATAACACAGCCCAATTGCAAAGATTTCAGTTTTATTCACATTGTAATATGCAAACACATTAATTTTATGACCTCCTTAGGCTGTGATCCAAAAGCTTCAGATCTACATCACATGTCAACACATATCCGCCATTACATCAACAAAAAGAAAAACAGAGAAGCTCCCGTACAACGTAAATTCGCTACCGACATCCCCACAAATACTTACACACACAAAAACAAGCACCGGCACACAAAAGAGAGCACGCAAACCTACAAACAGGTAGACTTGAAAGAGACAGACAGAGCAGTCTCTTAAAAATGCATACTTGAAAACAAATTCTGAAGACAATCCCAATCACATACCTCACTACAACAACAAAAAAAGAAAGGAAAACAGATCTGGGTTTAGCTTTTCATGTTCAGTTCTCTCTTCTGGCTGCAGAAAGAAGGAGAAGAAGAGAGCAAGATTTGAGCTTGATTGATGGGTCACTTCCAGAAAAATGAGAGAGAGAGAGAGAGAGAGAGAGAATGCTGGAAAGTTAGAGAGAAAGGACGTAGAGAATATATAATTAGGCCGTAAGTAGCGCAATTAATAACTTAATTAATTAATAATCAGAATTTTAATGCATAATTAATAATTTATCGCTTTTAAATAACATGAAATTTATTATTTAATTTTGAAGCAATAAAAATTTGATGAAATATAAAACATATGAAGTGTCATTTCAATATTATATTAATTATTAAATATATTATAAAATATACATAAATCTAACTTATTTCATTAAATAAGTTGAAACAATTAAAAATACATAAGAAAGACTACGCGAGCATATTATAATCCTTTTCAGATTTTCACAAAGTGAAGGGTCTTGTGCACTTAATACGTTAAATAGTAAGTAAGTTGAAACTTAACATTGCTCCTTTTTAATATAAAATTAACCTTCAATTAATTTATACAAATTCCTTTATTTTAAAGTATATTTATGTTTAAAAAGTGTAAAAAAAAATTTGAATGGTATATTCTATATTTTGTTTGTTTCATGGAGGGGGAAAAAAAAAGTACCACAGCTTGGATAAGATGAGATAGCTATCAAGTTGTTGTACTCCTAACTTTGCCACTTGCCACAATCTACCTTTCGACTGAAGAATTGTGAATAAGTCCAAACTAAAATACAAATTTGTTTGTATCATTAAATAATGTCGTTTACTTGTTAAATTGTCTTGTTTTCATATGTGTAACTTGAATTTCTTACCGTTACAGGAAAAAACAAAAATGATTCTTCATAGTAACACTTTGTATGAATGGATACAAATTATTAGAATATTGAAAAGAATAAATGTTGGAATCTAAAATAAAGTATCAAAATATGTTCTTCTTATCAAACTTTCTTGTCCATAAAAAAAAGGATAAAATTTTCTGTACTCATAATTCTACGTTAATCATGTTTCATTTCATCTCATTCACACAAATATATGAGACTCAAATAATATGTAAATGAGATAGTCTGAAACAGGGTTGGCACAAGATTATGGGCACATAAAATTTAAGAGTTGTGAAAAGGGTCATTTCATTGATTCTTCAAAATGAATTTGGTGATCTAATAATATACTAACTTTTTATCGATGTTTGCAAAATTAAATTGAAACTTGAACCGATAAGATAAGAAATTTAAAGTTTAAAAGGTTCAATTAATATTAAACCATTATAAAATCAACTAAAAATTAAATAAAATTAAAAAATTTAAAATATAATTAAAAAAGATTATAATAAATCGAATCGAAAAGTTAAAAAATGTATCAAAAAATTAGACCGTTTAAGATTTTTACCTTAAACTTTCAGAATTATTTGAGTTTTTTAAACATACTTTTTATTTTTTCCAAATTGTATAATATTAAAATAACATTTTAAAAATTATGCCCATTTCATGGTCTAGATCTAGATCTTTGGAAAATGATAGATTCCTTCTTTTTACTTAACTTTTAATGGGTCATAAACTCATAGTACACACCAATAACAAACCAGACGAAGCATTACGATTCTGCCACGTGGATAATTATGAGAAAGTGTGGCAAAATGGGTTTAATAAATATTGATTGGTAATTTTTAATTTATTGTTATGCGGGCCGTGCGGCTTCCAGCTTTCACTCACGCGGCAGCACCGCCACACACCGACACAAGTCTCTTTGGACTTTTGTATAATAATATTTAGTTTAAATTAAATTTATTTATTATAAAAGTACTCATCCTTTATCTTATATTATATATCTCTATCCAAAGAAATGAGAATTATTTGATATTAAAGATATTAATGCAAATTCACTTAAAGATATAATCTAAATAACGCATATATAAGATTAAAATGTTATTAAAAAGTCAAATAAAAGAATTTAAAGAATTATTTTGTTGATTATAGAAATTTAAAAAATATTGAATTTTATAATCTAATGAAAATAAAAATAAACAATTCATATCAGTGTTAAAGATTTCGTACCATACCGGCCGGTACCGGCCAAAAACTGGTACGAAATCCTTAACGTAGGTACCGGCTGCAAATACCGGCCGGTATCGGCGTTTATCGGTAGATACCGGCCGAAACCATTAATTCCGACAGATACCGTAAATTCCAGAAATTGCAAGGACTAAATTGCAATTTCCGAAACTTTAACCTAATTTACTACTCCCC
>JANZXR010000172.1:566636-579830 GCA_027575705.1 Erythroxylum echinodendron
TCGAAAATAATCTCTCTACTAGATAGGAATAAAGTTGCGTACTATTGAACTTTCCTAAATTTTGCGTATTGATGGGATTTTCACTAAGTTATTGTTGTTATTGTTGTCATTTCTTCATTACAAAGTAAAATATTTAGCTCTTTATCTAAATATTTATACTTCAACTTTCATATGGATTGATATTTTTAATATTTGAGTTGATTTTATGTAAAGAAAAATAGAAAGTCATCCTTTCCCAAATTTAAACTTTGTTAACACAATAAATTATATGATAAAAAGAAACAAATATTTAATCTTCTTGCCATATTTTTACTAAGGAATCATAAATATATAAGTTTATTGTAAGAATGCCTTAAATTTTTTTAAAATGAAAATATGGTAAAAAAATTATGGAGTATGAGTTTACTGTTGCTGAGAACAAATTCACATATCAATGCCTTTATTTATTTTATAAGAAAAAACAACTTAATATTTTAAATTGTTGATATAAATATTATACACAATCTACAAACATCTTAATAGAAATCTCGTTAAAATTTTAGTTATACAATTTAATGTAATTTTTTCTATTTTGCTATTAATTATTAAAGTTTTCTAATTCTATTAATTATTAGTACTTTCGTTAAAATTTTAAGGATATTCTACAAACATCTTAATAGAAATCTCGTTAAAATTTTAGTTATACAATTTAATGTAATTTTTTCTTTTTGCTATTAATTATTAAAGTTTTCTAATTCAATTTCTTAATTCTATTAATTATTAGTACTTTCATTAAAATTTTAAGGATATTCTAATCGAATATACACATTGAAAGTTCTAATTTAAAGTGATAAAAAAAGTTTAAAAATTTTAATAATTAAAATGATTAAAAAAGTTTAAAAATTGAATTAAAAATTTTAATAATTAAAAGATTCAAATTAAAAATTAAGTATTATAACAAAACTTTGGAGAGAGCATAACCATTTTTACTTACATGTTAGAAGCTATTCTCCTTGTTCTTATCTTTTATGAAAGAAAGGGAATACCTAGTACAAGTCAAATTTAACAATTTTTTTCTAGTCAAACTCAGATTTTAGGCCACTCAACACGCAATTCAAATCATATCCAATTTTACTTATGTATGAGACATTTCTAATTTTCAAATGTTTTCTATTTTTTAAGTTCATATTTTTCAACTAACTACAAAAACAATCTCTCTTTCTCATTCTTATTACTTTTCATAACTTAATATTATAAATATTAGGGATGATAAATAAGGCCGAACTTGGCTTAATTCGATTATTGTCTTTTACAAAGAATGTTTACGTAACTCAAACTCGCAGCTTTCAATTAAGTTTAATAAAACAAAAAACAGCCCATTCCCATAAAATCATTCTCTATAACTAACTTATTACATAGATGTATTGTAAGATTTATCCTAATCCTTTTTTTCTAATTATTTTATTCTAACATTATTTTACTAAATCTCATTTATATATTATATAGATTTATGTAAAATTTATGTAAATATATAGATAAAAATTAATAGATTATAATAAAAATATCATAATAGGAACAAAATATCCATTTGTATTTTAGGATACTGTAAGGTAATAGAAAAGCCGCCTTTTCAGTTTTTCCTCATAAATAAACTATATTATATTTCTTTATCAAACTCATCCCATAATAGTTCCTTAACACGTGTCTCCGTACTTCAGGTTACTTAATAACTATGGAAAATCTGGGACTCTGTCAAAGGCACAGACGATTTCACGTGCTCTGTGTCTGGTGTGGTGTAGGTTTTGTCAGTATATGTTGTGTTAGTACTCAGTAGCTCCCGACGCAGAGAAATGGAGTGTTCATGAGCAGACTAGATCACATCGCTGAATTGGGTTTGTAGAAGTACACACGTTGTGTGTTGGAGCAGAAAAAATGGCACCCTTTATCTTCTTTTATCTGCAGAATTGAATCAGATATATGTATATGTACATATATACGTCAGGTTTGTGTTTCTGCGACTTGCCCTTTAATAATGATGCTTCAAGTTCCTTACTTTAAATGATCGTTTTGATTTTTTTGTGGTTTATGAAGGCATTGTGGATTTAACGTGTTCTTTTAGTTCCATTTTCGTATTAAAGGTAATGTTTTTGGATTTAAGGTTATAATTATTGATTTGAGCAATTTCCGTACCAGCAGAATCCAATGTGATGCTTAAGTAGTTCTTTTTCGTCGTCGTCGTCATTATCATTACTCAGTCCGAAATTCCACAATGAAGTAGGGTCTGGAGAGATCTTATAGTATGCAGCCTTACCCCTACACAGTAAAGAGGCTATTTTCGGTGGACCCACATACGAATGAGACAATATACGAATGATACAGGTTACAGAAAATCAACAGAAAATAGACGAAAAAAAAGAGATGGGGAATACCTGAAGGGGGTCAGGCTGCCCGAGTTGAATACGCTACTTAATTCCATCCCTCCTTGTCTTGCAGTAAGTAAGGTGGATATTTAAGTAGTTATTTACAAAAAAAAGTAGTGAAAGGGGTTTGAAGAATTCGTTTCTTGGGCTATTAATTCTGCTGCTTAATTGACAGAGAAAAGGAAAAAGTTGGAAACTTTTTTGCTATTGTTGGGATGATTGTAGATTAGGTGAAATATAAGTGGGACTTTGTCCCACTTGAAAATGGAAAGAATATATAGCCTTAAGTATAAATATAAGTCTAATGAATTACTCCTTCTAATACCAATTAGTTTTAAAATAGAACCTTATTTGAGTTTATATATGCTCAGTTTATTTAGGCCTAATTATATAAAATTTAACAGATTGGGCGAAGGGAAATGGATCTATATCTGTTTTTTGTAAGGTTTTTGCATTTTCTTTTGTGTGCATTGTTGTTAAGTGAAAAGATAAAGAGACTGTGCTAGTAGTTGTCAAAGATCAAGATCTTGGAGTAGTTCAATTCCTGTAAACTGCAGATTCCACGTAACAGAAGGCAGGATCAAGAAGAATTTGCATAACTTTTCGAATGAAACTTCGGTAAACACTAATATTCCTGATTTTCTTTGTAGTAGAAAATCCTTACATTGGAGTTTGAGGGGCTCGTGTGTGTTGAGTAGGAGAAGAGATGAATGTAGCCAAGTTTCATGCATGGAAGGGGAGTTAATTTTCAATTGCTTTTCTAATCCTTGCTTTTACTGCCATTTTTCTTTGGACTTGGGAAACTAATCCTTTTGTTACTACTTTGCAGTCAACTAAATTTAGATTGCATTCTTTAGGTTTGATTCTGTATCCATTGACTTACATTTCTTTAAGTTGTGATTTGTATATATCTTTACATAGGCATCGAGAATCTGTACACTTTTGCAGCTTACTGATGTTTCTTCTTCTTCTCCACAATCCAGATAATATTGTTCATGACCAAAAGTATGCCCCTTCTTCTGTTCCATCTACTGAAATGGAGCATAATGATGAACAGAAGTCAAACTCTATAAGCTCAGAAGACAACAAAAAGATTGGACATAACACTTCTTCTTCACTCAGATCTTACAGCCTCATTTACTCCGGAAAGTGAAGATAAGAATGCGGATGGGAAATTTTCTTCCAAGACAAAAAGTACAATCTTTTTTTCATAATTTTAATATTCCTTGCTTTTGATTCTGAACTTTCGCAATTCAGCCTTCAAGGTTGGCAAAACTTGTGATTGGGTGCTTCTTATCGATTGGTGATTTTGATCAATGGGATATGCAATCATAAGCCAATTTGTTAGTCGCAGTTGATTAAGTGAGTGTTTGTGAAGCTATGGAGAGACTATTTTGTTCCCCCTTTCATTACAAGTTATTGTTAGGATCGGGATCACAATAACCACAAACAATACGAAAGAAAATATAAACACAAGCACAAAGACACCAGAGAATTTTTACATGGTTCGCCTGAGATTGGCTACGTCCACGGGATAATGCACTAGGAACTTTATTAGAGTGTACAAGAGTTTCTATCAAGTGTTTTTTATTGTGGTGTGTACATAATTCATCAGTTTTGGAGAAGATGTACCATAATCTTATTGAATTAGGAAACAATCTTTATTAGAATGAACTAATCTCATTGTTTCTGCAATCCTAGGTTGAACAGCGCGCCTGTGCATCATCACGCAAAACTGATCGTGCGCGCCCACGTTGCCTGGGCTTCGCGTATGTCTTCGACTCCGTATTACTCTAAAACTGCAACTAAGTTCCAAATCAATTGGTCCTTAGGCTCCATACTCAACAATCTCCCACTTGGAGTCTAAGAGAACAATTCTCTTACTTCACACTCCACCTAATGTATTAACTTCCTCCCAATCAATGAGGCCAATTGAGATTTTGCACAACCTCAATTTTCTAGCATTAATCCTTTTAGTCAACATGTCTGCAGGATTTTTGCTACCCAAAATCTTCTCAAGCTGCATATCACAATTCTTAACCAGATGACGAATATAGTGAAACCTGCGTTTGATATGTTTTGTTCTTGAATGCAAGGCTAGATTCTTGCTCAATTGAATAGCACTCTGACTATCACTGAAGACACTATCAAGTTTTTTCTTGTCTATGACTTCTAAGAAATCCTGCAACCAAACCATTTCTTTCCCTACTTTAAATATGGCAACATACTCTGATTCAGTGGTAGATGTTGCAATGCATTTCTGTAGTCTAGACATCCAACTTACAGCTGTACCACCCAAAGTCAAGACATACCCCGTGGTACTCTTACTAGTGTCGAAGTCCCCGCTCAAATCAGCATCAATGAACCCCTTAAGTTAGCACTTGCTTCTTTTGAATACAAGTGAAGTTTTAACGGTCCCCTTTAAGTATCTCAGAAGCCATTTTACAACTTTCCAGTGTGCTTGCCCAGGATTGACCATAAACCTGGCCACAGCTCCCACTGCGAATGCTATGTCTGTTCTAGTGCAGACTATAGCATACATTAAACTCTCAACTGCTAAAGCATATGGTATCTTTTCCATGTATTCCTGCTCCTCAGTTGTGCGGGGTGAATGCTCCTTTGACAACTTTAGATGATTTGCCAAAGGAGTGTTTCTAGGCTTTGCATCTCCAATTTTGAACCTGTCCAGAACCTTATGTACATATTGTTCATGGGATAATCTTAAAGAATCATTATATTTATCCCTGGAGACTCTGATACTAAGCATCTGCTTGGTACGACCGAAGTCCTTCATTTCAAACTCAAGGGACAGCTGCTTTTTCAGTTTATTTATTATCTTCATGCAAGACCCTGCAATTAATATATCATCCACATACAGAAGTAAAAGCACATAAGAATCGGAAATTTTTTATAATAATTGTATTGATCCTTATCACTTATGTGGAACCCGTTATTGCCCATAAAGGTGTCAAATTTGATGTACCACTGTCTCAGTGCCTATTTAAGCCCATATAGGCTCCTTTTGAGCCTACAAATCATGCGTTCCTTTCCCGGAACCACATAACCTTCCGGTTGCTTCATAAATATAGTCTCCTCCAAATCCCCATGTAAAAATGTAGTTTTTACATCCATTTGCTCCAAATTCAAGTTTTCAGCTGCAACCAAACTCAAAACTATTCTGATAGTAGTTAGATTCACAACAGGAGAAAATTTTTCATTATAGTCCACCCCTTCCTTTTGTGAGAACCCTTTTACTACCAATCAAGACTTATACCTGGTACTCCCATCAGGCTCACTTTTGATCCTATACACCCATTTATTCAACAAGGCTTTTTTACCTGCAGGTAGGACAGTTAATTCCCAGGTCTCATTCTTATCTAAGGAGGCAATTTCATCATTCATAGCTTGCTCCCACTTGGACAATTCATCTACCTGCATAGCCTCATGATACGACTCTAGCTCACCAGCATCAGTCAATAAAAGATAGTGAAGTGAAGGAGAATATTTTTTCTGGAGCTCTACCTTTTGTTGATCTTGCTAACCTTCTAATGACGGGAGGTGTATCAGGGACATTTTCTGAATCTGAATCTGAATTTGAAACAATGTCAGGTTCTGGCATGACAATCTGCGGAGTAGCTGCGAAACTGTTGCATTTTCTTCCTGAGCCTTAGACCCACTCTTAGGCCTAGCTGAACTAGTATCAATAAGAATTTTTGCACCCTATCTATCATCATCTACTCCCATTGGTTCTTTGTCAATTGAACCTTTTTTCCTGTCCTTATACAACTTTGTTTCATAAAAAATGACATCACAATGTGTAAACACTTTCTTTCCATCCCACACCTTGTAGCCAAACAAATTAGTACCATACCCAAGCAAATAACATTTCTTGTATTTAGGATCAAGCTTATCCTTTTTATTGGGATCAATCATCACACATGCGACATAGCCAAAAATGCGTAAGTAAGACAAATCAATTTTCTGACCACTCCATACCTCTTCAGTTACCATATCATCTAGGGGTATTGATGGCCCCCTATTAATCAGGTATGCTGCTATATCGACTGCTTCTGCCCATATGTTTTTGGGCAATCCAGCATGAATGAGCATGCTTCTGGCTCTTTCAGTAAGAGTCATGTTCATTCTTTTAGCCATGTCATTCTGCCTTGCCTTACCAGGAACAGTCCTAGTCAATCTGATACCTTGCTGAGCACAATAAGATATAAATTCCTTTTTATCATATTCACCCCCATTGTCTGATCTCAGAGTCTTGATTTTTAGACCTGTTTGATTTTCAATCCCTTATTTCCATTTTAGAAAAGTATAAAAAACGTCTAATTTATTTTTCAGAAAATAAACCCATACTTTCCTATTGCGATCATCAATAAGGTGACAAAATAATTGGAGCCTACCAAAGAGCGAACTGGTGAAGGGCCCTAGACATAAGTATGGACCAGCTTTAATTTCTCTGCTTTGGGTTCCCTGCTGATTTTGGTGAAACTAACCTGTTTCTGTTTTCCAAGAACACAAATTTCGCACATAAACAAATCAATAGTTTTCAATCCTGGCAAAGAACCTGTAGAAGCCATAATCTTTATACCATTTTCACTCATATGACCAAGCCTATTGTATCGTAGGCTTGCACTACAACTCTCAGCAACATTAGCAACCAAATTTGTACACCCTGCAATAATATACAAAGTCCTATATTTAACACCCCTAGCCATGACCATTGCACCTTTTACCATTTTCCAGGACCCGTTGCCAAATTCAATTTTGTAGCTAGCATTAGCAAGTTGACTAATAGAAATCAGATTTTTAGTTAGACCTGGGATAAATCTAACGTCCTGCAGTGTCCAAAGATTGCCATTTATTGTCTTAACATTCACATCCCCTTTACCCAGTATTTCAAGACTTTTATCATCAGCAAGGAATACCTTCCCAAATCTTCCACTAACAAAGTTATGGAACAATTCTCTACTGGGTGAGGAATGGAATGAGGCACTTGATTCAACTATCCATGACTTAGTTAGACTGTCAAAACTAAGAATTCGGGCATCGTTAACCTCATACTCTATGGAATTTACACTATAATCATCTTGTTGGTTGTTTTTACCCTTCTTAGATTTAGGACAATTTCTTTCAAAATGCCCTTTGTCCCCACAGTCCCAACAAATAGCTTCCTTAGAGTTTTTTTATTTTCCCCTACCCATTGACTTTGACCGACCTTTTCCTTTATTTTGACTTCTTTGTTTTCCCCTACCCCTTGCATTCAAAGCTTTACCAGAGGATTCTCCTAAATCTTTCTTGCAAATACTTTCGCTCAAAATTACATCACGAATCTCATCATACTGTAAGGCTTTAGAACCATAGGCACTACTAATGACAGACACTACAATATCCCAGGAACTAGGTAAGGAAGACAACAGAATCAAAGCCTGGATTTCATCGTCAAAGTCAATTTTAACGAAAGATAGTTTAGTTATTATCATATTAAATTCATTAATATGATCAGACACACCAGAAGAATCACTCATTTTTAAATCAAAGAGACGAAGCATCAAATATACCTTATTCATGGCTGAGGGTTTTTCGTACATATTTAATAGGGCTTCGATCAAACCCCTTAGTCGTCTTTTGATCTATGAGATTGAAGGCAACATTTCTTGACAACGTCAATTTGACCGTCCCTAGAGTCTGACGGTCCAGAACGTCCCATTCCTCCTGCTTCATAGCCTCTGGCTTGCCAAACAGAGGTTGATAAAGATCCTTCTGATACAATAGGTCTTCTATTTGCATCTTCCAGAAGGCGAAGTCCTTCCCATCAAATCTATCAATCTTTGCTTTGTCGTCCTCCATTTTTTGATTGTGATTCCTAACCAACTTGGCTCTGATATCAGTTGTTAGGATCAGGATCACAATAACCACAAATAATACGAAAGAAAATATAAACACAAGCACAAAGACACCGGAGGATTTTTACATGGTTCGTTAGAGATTGGCTACGTCCACGGGATAATGCACTAGGAATTTTATAAGAGTGTACAAAAGTTTCTATAAGTGTTTTTTCTTGTGGTGTGTGCATAATTCATCATTTTTGGAGAAGATCTACATAATCTTATCGAATTAGGAAACAATCTTTATTAGAATAAACTAATCTTATTGTTTCCGCAATCCCCAGTTGAACAGCGCGCCCGCGCATCATCCCGCAAAACTGATTGTGCTCCCCCATGCTACCTGGGCTCCGTGCATGTCTTCGGCTCCGTATTACTCTAAAACTACGACTAAGTTTCAAATCAATTGGTCCTTAGGCTGTATACTCAACAGTTATATGCAACACTTCAAATGACTTCTCTGACTTGAAATTCACAATAACATCGTCCTGTTCTTGTGGAAAGGTTAACATGGTAGTTTGGTATCCAAATCTAGATAAGCCGAGGCCCACATTCACAAAATTATTACCATACAAACCACCACACTGAATAAACTCCCTCTCTTATGATGGACCACAACACAGCAGCACATACTCCCACTTTCTAACAAACACAATTCACACCATCGTTACAAACAATACCCATGCAAAATCAATGTCCATTGTAAACAAACCCTATAAACAGAATTTGTTACGTAAACCAACATGTATATAAATAGACGTTGTACAGTGTATTCGTTTTGATATGTGGAATAATAAAGTTATTTTTGCTCATCTTTGTTTTTTACTACTTCACTCCGTTTGTAGGTGTGAATTCTGGTAAGAATCTTGCATGGCATCAGAGCAAGATTCATACCCTTAAAAACACCTAAACACTTAGTACAACTTCGAATTGATCATGGAAGATGAAAGTCAAACAAGCGATGAATACTGCGATCAAACCGACGATTTCACTCTCTCGCCGACGGACAGTCCAGGAATAGTGATGGTAACCAACATACTCGACGGAAGTAATTATTTGAGTTGGACCAGGTCGATAGTAGTTTCTCTCAAAGCTTAGAACAAGTTAGGGGTTCGTGAACGGAGAAACAAAAAAACCAGAAGGAAATAATTCATTGATGAAGAAATGGGTCACTGCTGACAATATGGTAATTCCTGGCTTCTAAATGCTACAGCAAAAGAAATCCGAGATTCGTTCCTAGTAATAACCACTGCTCAGGATTTATAGGAGGAATTGTGAAGTCGATACGGAAAAGCAGTGGCCCTCACTTGTACCAGTTAACGCAGGAAGTCAACAACACACGACAATGTAATGATATTGTGATTCAGTATTTTTCGAAACTAAAAAAGTCATAGAATGATGTTGATAGTCTAATGTTTATGATGAAATGTGTTTGTTATGCTGCAGATCATAATAAAAAAGTGGTAAATACGAACAAACTGATGGATTTTATGTTGGGGTTAAGAGAGGAATTTACTCCTGTAGTTAGCCAAATTATGTTACTAGAATCATTACCATTTGTTAGCAAGGCTTTTTCAATGATTATTATTGTTGAGAAACAAAGGAACATTAGCAGCACGTCAAATGGTGTGAATTGTGTTTGTTAGAAAGTGGGCGTATCTGCTGTGTTGTGGTCCATGATAAGGGAGGGAGTTTATTCGGTATGGTGGTTTGTATAGTAACAACTTTGTGAATGTGGGCCTAGGCTTATCTCGACTTAGATACCAATAGATTGCTTACACTGGTTCCTACCTGGGATTCCAGACACATGGAATGAAATTCTCATTGCACGGTTATAGTGTCAGACACATCAACTTGGCCAACATACATAACATGTAGCGATGTAAAGAACTAAAAAGGGATGTTCACTGTCAAAAGGTCTTATCTGATACATGGTCATTTTTCGAACTCGGATTCTTGTCAATTACCAGAATATACAAAGTTCGTACCACCGTCCCGCATCTCGTTGTTTGCTGAGAATGGAACTCTTCAAAGTGGCTGAATTTATAGTCTTTGCTAGAACAGTAGATGTTTTTATCTGGCTTTTGTGTTTCAGGCCTATACCTATAGTCATGAATGCAATATGATCTGGAGTAAAGTAGGCATCATCAGGGTTTCATCATCTTCTTTTCCTTGACATTTATATCTGTTTATTCAGTAGGAATTTGTCTGAGAAACATTTAGGGAGATATGAAGCCTTTATAGTTTGTTTTCTATATATAGAATCAGAATATGTTCTTAGTATACGGTTTCCTTCTCTGTTGACAGTAACTTAAATATGTATATTTAGTTTTGCTTTTGATCTGCCACTTATTTGTACAGTAAGTACGGATGTTTCTGTTGATGCAGATGGAAAGGTCTAAGCTGGTAAGAATTTGGCAAAAGCTGACATTAATTTCTTAAAGCATACAGCTTAAACTTTGAAATTTGCTCTCAAAATCCAAACTTTGATTATGATCCTCGTGTACTATTTGTAGTATTGATTCAGGCTCCTCTTCCCTTGATTTCATCTATTATTGCTAAACTTAAAATGACAATGCTTGTCCATGGGTTTATTGCCGTCCAAACCATTAGTTACCTGTAAGACAAGAAGGAAAATTTTAATTTAAGACAATGTTAATAGATGCTATGCGTATTTATTGTCATATTAATGCTGATTTCTCAAACTTATGATGTGTTATCACCTCTGAATTGAGAGTAGATGTCCAGACTATCATCTCCAACATGTCTGTGACATTGCTAGTGAAGAGGGTTGCTGGATTGAGCCAATCATGCACTAAGATGTTTGTTCTTAGATCACTACATCAGATGCATTGGAATACATAAATGGAGACCTGTGAAATCATCCTATAAGAGAGGTGTTTCTTAAATCTCATGTTGGGTTGGGATGGCAAGAACAAAATCCTCTGTTTCTGTCGGGGTGTTTCTGTCTTGTGTCATTTAATTTTGTCCACACATTTGTGTGGACATCATATAAATATGTAAATAAGATTTAATAAAATAGAGTAGGAATTGATTAATGGGACCAAAAGTTCTATTCCTGGGATGACAAAGGCAGACGCATTTCTTTGTTAATCTAAAATTGATTATATCTTATCATACATTAAATCTCTGTAAAAGATATCCCAACAAGTCATCTCTCACCTGCTAAACATGCTGTAATGGGCCAAATCCTGAAACTGTTACGGCCTTGAAAAATATTTGCATCCTTCCTTGAAATTTCCAAGAAAGAGTCGTCTTGGACACTATCAGGCGCCAGCTAGTGTCATCATAGATGAAAATGTTAATAGAATATAAAATTTGGAAGGAAAAAGGACTTGATTCCCTATAATGCCTTTACTTTTTGACTACTATAAATGAATGGATTGATGCATACGGGTTCATATATTTTGTTATTATTAGCTTATTTTAACCTTATTTTTTCATGGTTATCTTTTCATGGACTTCGAGAACCTGGCTCTCTTATTTTTGTCATACCAATGGGACATTATAATTGGATAAGCAATCCACTTTGCAATTAGAAGATACGACTAAAGATATTAATCTTTTTTAATAATTTAAGAAATTTAAAAAAATTAATTTTAAATTTTTTAAAATTTCCCATTTTTAATTTTTTAAAAATCACTCTTAATTTTTGGTTAAAAATTAACGAAAAACACATGTGACATAAATATCACACGTAGAGTATGAATTTCATACATGGAGCTAATTAAATATAAACAAAACTAATATTTCATTATTATTGTTTTAAATTATTAGTTTAAAACAAATTTAATAGTAAATTGACTATAACAAGTTATTGGTATGGGTACAGTGTTTTTACAGCACGTGTTTCGTCTTTATTTTTAATTGAAGTTTAAGATAATGTATTTTTAATTTAAAAACTATAAAAAATTTTGAAAATTTTAAAAATTGAGATTTTTCTTAAATTTCTTTATATATATTGATGAAAAATTCTATATAAGATCCGGATCTTTCTGATAAACCACCGCTGATCTCATCATCATATGCTAACTTTGCTTACGTATTTTATTGAAGTCATTGTGAGACAAAGAAGAAATATAGGGTTAGATATATATATATATATATATCGTAACTTACTAATGCCTTTAATAAAGTAATTTGCTAACGTACTTTATTGAAGGCATTTTACTTTATTGAAAGCATTAGTAAGTCACGATATATATATTTAATGCCTTCAATAAAGTAGAATTACGTCAGCAAATTACTTTATTGACGGCATTCTACTTTATTGAAGGCATTAGTAAGTCACGATATATATGTATATATATCGAACCCCATGTTTCTTCTTCGTCTCACCAACTCTACATTCCATCTTTGGCTCTCGTCTGCTTCAGCTCACCAAGCACCATGGAGACCAAGATAAGTCCAGTAGCTGTTGCTTACGATCAGGAGAGGAAAAGGGTACTCGAAAAGGGTGGCAGAGGCAATAACTGGAGCTTGCTTCCTCATCCAAGAGGGAATATCAAGCGCCAAATCTTTGCTTGTTTCTCGGCAAAGTTGAAGCTTTTCGCTCAAACAATCATTGGATCTTCTTCCTAATCCTCTACTGGTTTTGTTTTTACGAAACAGTTGCAGGCTATGACTTATACCATGGTCATTGTCTTTCGTACAATGTCATTTATTGCTCACTATTGTATTGTATCATGAAGTTCCTGAAATCTTCCCTTTGTTATTACACCCTTGTTATTGTTAGGTAAGGGACTTAGTCCCATATTGGAAGAGAGTGAGAGAGGGGGAAGGCTTAACTACTATAAATAAACTCCTCCCCCTTCCATTTATTTCATCCAAAAATCAAAACAAAATATTACCTCTTAGTAAGAGTAGGAAAATTTTGTGAG
>JANZXR010000172.1:579930-614535 GCA_027575705.1 Erythroxylum echinodendron
TGTAGAAGTTTTCAGGTTATGACTTGTCTGTGTCCATGCTGTGATAATTCTGAGACCTGACATTCTGAGGCACCAAATTGGAACTAGATAAAGAAAGTTTTTGTCCCTCAAACATCATAAATGAGGAAAATACAAACCTAAGAATGCAGAGATGGGGTCTTTTAAGGGTTAAAAAGCTAAATATCCATTGAAAACTATAAATGGTTGTGAAACTTCAGTATGTCCAATTCATGTATCGTGTGAAAATCTGGTTTTTCAGGGTGCTTGTGTATCTAAGAATGACGTCGTCTTCATTTTTATAGACTGCAACTATGCCAAGGGTAGATGGGTTGCTGATAAGAGTCGACCTTTGTATTCTGGGTTTGGATGTAAGCAATGGTTATCAGGAATGTGGGCTTGTAGGCTGACAGATCGAACAGACTTCTCCTATGAGGGATATCGGTGGCAACCAAATAACTGTAAAATCAAGGAGTTTGATGCATCTAAATTCTTAAGAAGGTCAGAGTGATACTACATATACCTGTTCTGAAATGTCATAATAATCCAGAAGATTTCATTGATGAACCAGATATACCTTCACTGGACTCATTTCTCTAATTCAATGTTGACATTGTAGGATGCAGGACAAGACAATTGCGTTCATAGGAGATTCATTGGGCAGGCAACAGTTTCAATCTTTGATGTGCATGGCCACAGAGGGGGAGTGGAGAATAGATGTTGAAGATGTGGGAGTGCAATATGGTCTTGTGAAACGTCGTGGAGCTATTCGTCCTGACGGTTGGGCATATCGGTTCTCAAATACTAATACCACCATCTTATACTATTGGTCTGCAAGTCTAGCAGATTTGGAGCCTTTGAACATTAGAGATCCTGCCACTGATGTTGCTATGCATTTGGATCGGGCACCAGCTTTCATGAGAAAATTCCTCCATAGATTTAATGCTTTAGTTCTTAATACAGGACATCATTGGAATAGAGGAAAAATTCAGGGGAATCGCTGGGTGATGTATGTAAATGGAAAGCCTATTCAAGACAGAAAGCTTCAAGACATTGCCAATGCCAAGAATTTTACCATTCACAATGTTGTTAGGTGGCTTGACTCGCAGCTGCTGCATCATCCTCAGCTTAAGGCTTTTTTCAGGACAATTTCTCCTAGACATTTTCGCAATGGGGACTGGAACACTGGGGGAAGTTGTGACAATACCATTCCATTGACTGGAGGGAGCAAAGTTACAAAGAATGAATCAAGTGATCCAGTGATTGCTAATGCTGTTAAGGGTACAAATATAAAGCTTTTGGATATTACTGCCGTCTCTGAGCTAAGGGACGAAGCACACATCTCTCGATACAGTGTTAAACCAACACAAGGTATCAATGATTGCTTGCACTGGTGCCTGCCTGGGATTCCAGACACATGGAATGAAATTCTCATTGCACAGTTATAGTGTCAGACACATTAACTTGGCCAACATACATAACATGTAGACAACTAAAAAGGGATGTTCACCATCAAAGGCTATTCCCTGATACATGGTCATTTTTCGAACTCTGATTCTTGTCGATTACCAGAATATACTAAAGTTCCTACCAACGTCCCATATCTCGTTGTTACTTGAGGATGTAACTCTTCAAAGTGGCTGAATTTATAGTCTTTGCTAGAACGGTAGAGGTTTTTACCTGGCTTTTGTGTTTCAGGCATATACCTATAGTCATAAGTGCAATTGGAGTAAAGGAGGCATCATCAGGGTTTCATCATCTTCTTTTCCTTGACATTTATATCTGTTTATTCAGTTGGTATTTGTATGAGAAACATTTAGGGAGATATGAAACCTTTATAGTTTGTTTTCTATATAGAATCAGAATATGTTCTTCGCACATAGTTTCCTTCTCTTGTGACAGTAACTTAACATGTATAGTTAGTTTGCTTTCGATAAATACAGATGTTTCTGTGGATGCAGATGGAAAGGTCTAACATGGTAAGAATTTGGCAAAAGCTGACATTAATTTCTTCAAATATACAGCTTAAAATTTGAAATTTTCCCCCAAAATCCAAACTTTGGTTATGATCATTTTATACTATTTGTTGTTGAGTCAATCTAAAGTTGAGTTATTGATCTATCATACATCACATATCCTTGTAACATCAAACACTTAAATTTGACAAGACACCCCAACAAGTCATCTCTCACCTGCTAAGCATGCTTTACTGAGCAAAATCCTGAAGCTGTTATGTCCTTGAAAATTTTGTGCATGCTTGCTTGAAATTTCCAAGAAATAGACTTCATTTATCGTCTAGTTGTGTATACTCCATAAATGAATGGATTAAAGCATATCTAGTTGACTTATTACAGCATTAGCATGTTAAATATGACTTGTACCAGAATATCGTCAAATGTTTCTGCTTTACAGCCAACATCTAGAAGCATAGGAAGCTCAGTTTTGACTTTTGAGCTTACTATTTTCTTCCATCTTTCTGCTAAAAGTTGTCTTTTCATGGTCTCCTAGAACCTGATTTTCTTATTTATGTCATACCTTGAAAGCTATTATGGTGGCATGATAGTCTACGCAATAGAGCACATAATAATTGAACAAGCAATCCACTTTGCAATTAAAAGATATAAAAAATTTTAATGGTTTCAAAAAAATTTTAATTTTTAAAATTTTTGAAAAATTTTCTTCTATTTTTAAATTATAAAAAAACTATTCTCTTAAATTTGGTTAAAAATTAAAGATAAAATACATGCAACATGAATAACACACTTAGAGGTAATTAATCTAAATCAAACTAATATTTTATTATAATTATCTTAAATTATTAATTTAAGTGAAATTTAATTGATTTGAGTCAGATTTAAGAGATGAGTTGAGATATTATATCAACAACATTTGATTAGTATATGTAGGATGTTTACGTATTTTATCCTTATTTTTAATTTAAATTTAAAAGAATGTATTTTTTAATTTAAAAATTTTAAAAATTATGAGTTTTTCTAAAATTTCTTACAGAAGAGAAGAAGTTTATGTATTTTACTTAAAATATAATGTCATAGCCTACACATTTACCTTTAAACTTGTAACCTAAACTCCTCCATTGAAGACAATGTATGCACGTATGTGTAAATTGATGACAGGCTCTATGTACATGGAACATAAGAAATTGAGTTCAGAACTTAAAACTTTTTTCCAAGATGATGACTTTCGGATTTGAAAGTGGATGACCCTTAAGTGCTCATGTTGCTTAATCGTCAAGTCACTTGAGTCAACTCTTACTTTATTTCGGTCATTTAAGACAAACTATGTGTGGTTTGTATTTTTGTAGTGTGAACTGCATAGAAATTAATTCCAAACAAAACGTGTGGGGTACTTTTGACAGAACACCACCCTTATCAACCTAATTTCTAAGTGTTCATACTAAGATAGGATTATTGATGTTTTCGTCTCGGATCATACGACGTCATTTTATTTAATAACTGAAGAATTTTGTTTCAATTACAAGTTCGTTTTTGTTAAATTTTAACAGCGCTCACAAGTTGAAGAAAAGATAAAAACGGACTCAAATTGTGAACACAAATAAAAATGCATGTTCCTAGAAATTTTAGGAAAGACAATCCTCCAATTGTCAACCCACGTTGGCACTTATCTACATCAGGCTTACATCTCATGCAATTGCATTACACTTCATTTGTATTTTCCTACACAAGTAGCAACTGATAAGCAATCTGAGAAAAAGCTATAAATACACTCCTTTTAACTCTTATGTTTCTTCATCTTCACAACAATCCTACATTCCATCTTTAGCTCTTGTACCGGTTACTCCTCTTTCTGAGCTCACCAAGAGATGAAGAAAAGTCCGGTAGGTGTTGCTTATCAGGAGAAGAAAAGGGTACTAAAAAATGGTGGCCGAGGCAACAACTGGAACTTGCTTCCTCATCCAAGAGGGAAGATCAAGCGCCAAATCTTTTCTTGCTTCTTGACAAAATTGAAGCTTTTTGCTCAAAAAATTGCTGGATCTTCTTACTAGTTTTGTTTTGTCTCTTTATATTTTTATATCGGTAGAATCTGTAATCGTTATCTTTCGAGCATAAGAAACAGTTGCAGGTTTTATCATGATCAGTCTCTTTGCAACGTCACATATTGCACACCATTGTATCATGACATTAGGTTATTTTGTATAAAAAACAACTTCTCTATCAGATAGAAAGCTTCGTATTTCTAAATTTTCTCAGATCTTGTGATCAGCGAGAGATTTACTGAGTTGTTGTTGTTATTTGTTTTGTATCATAAAGCTCCTAAAACCTTCTCTTAGTTATGACATTTTGTTATAATGTTTGTGTCTTAGCTAGAGTTGGTGACTTTTAATGTCTTTATACCATGTTGTACATGTTTCTTCATTACCACGTAAAATATTTAGCCCTTTATCTAAAGATTTATACTTAAAAATTCTTATGAATTGATATTTTTAATATTTGAGTTGATCCCATGAAAAGAAATATAGAAATGTCATCTTTTCCCAAATTTAAACTTTGTTAACACAATAAATTATATGATAAAAAACGCACATTTAATCTTCTTATACTATTACTTAGAATCATAAATATGCAAGTTTATTGTGAGAATGCCTTAAATTTTTGTCAAAAAAAAATTAGGGATGACAATAGGCAGGTCCATAAATTCAGATTTAGATGTTTTCAATAGGTCGACTCATGGGTGGGTCTCTTCTAAACAAAACAGCATTTAGATGTTTTTAATGGATCGGCTCATGAGTGAGTCTCCTCTAAATAAAACGATGTTATGACATTTAAAATGTTTTTAATAAGTCGGCTCATAGGTGAGTCTCTTATAAATAAAATGACATCATTTTGTTTAGAAGAATTGGATTTCGAGTAAGCCTGGACAAACAACATTTAGATGTTTTTAATAGGTCGACTCATGGGTGAGTCTCTTCTAATGTCGTTTTGTTTAAAAGAGTTGGACCTCGAGTAGATCTGGACAGCCCAAGCCCTAATTCAATTAAAAAACACATTATTTTACACTTTTTATTTAAAAAATTTGTTGGGACCGGCCCATGAGCCGACCTATTGCCATCCTTAAAAAAGAATAGAATATGAGCTTATTGTTGCTGACAACAAATTCAGATATCAATACCTTTATTTATTTTTTATAAGAAAACACAATTTAATCTTTTAAATATTGACATAAATATTATACACAATTTACAGCAATAACAATAACAACATTTTAATAAAAATCTTATTAAAAAACAAAACTTGATAAGGTTTAAAAGTATGTAACGTTATCCTGAACTAATAAAGAAATTGTTTTTGCTAGATTTTAAAAACATTAAAAATAACATTTTTTTGTGACAGATGAGGTTTTTTTTAAAAATTAATTTCAAAACGAAATATATAACGACTTTTTTATTTTTCTTGAAATAGTAAAAGAGCCAATTTAGTAGGGGGTGCATGTGCTTTGACTTTTAACATTCCACATGTCAACGCATGTGTTGACTTAAAAGTCTAGAAGTAGGGATGTAGGGCATGGTGGCTCGGGCTATGGCCCGACGAGTTATGAGTGGGCAGACCGGGCCGGCCTAAGATTTATTTGTTTAAGCGAAAAATTTCCAAATCTATTTGTGGCTTGATTAATTAGGGCCAAAACGGGTCGGAATAGGTCGGGCCTGATTTGTCATCTCTATCTAAAAGAGAAATTATACCTATTAATATTATTAAAAGAAGTTTGAGACACTATATAAATATATTTGTTCATTAAGTACAATTATTGTAAAAATAGAATTTGTACAATTATTGTAAAAATAGAATTTGCTTTAAAACATAAAATAGACAAGTGTATTTTGAGTTCTTCAATTTAATGTATTTTTTATTTTAGTCTCTTAATTATTAATATTTATAATTCAATTTCTTAATTTTATTAATAATTCACTGCTTTCATTACATTTTTAAGGATATTCTAATTGAATACACATATTAAAAGTTCGAATTTAAAATGATTAAGAAAGTTTAAAGATAGAATTAAAAATTTTAATAATTAATAGGTGAACATTAGTATAATCCTGAACTTGATCCGATCTAACTAAATTCGATCTAAAATTAACAAGTTTAGTCTAATTTGAGAGAGTTTTAGGATAAGTTCAAACTTTTTTTAATTTTTGAAATTTGAGTCTGAGTTCAGGCTGTATGAGTTTGGCCTGGTCTAACGCTTAAAAGTTTTAGAAAATAACAACTGAGTTTGGCCTGGTCTAAAGCTTAAAAGTTTTAGAAAATAATGTTGTTGTACATTTTAAATTTAGAAAATTAAGTTCGGGCTCAACCTTTAGTTG
Source organism: Erythroxylum echinodendron (assembly GCA_027575705.1). NCBI lineage: Eukaryota > Viridiplantae > Streptophyta > Magnoliopsida > Malpighiales > Erythroxylaceae > Erythroxylum > Erythroxylum echinodendron. The sequence goes on from JANZXR010000172.1 coordinate 586,268, forward strand.
GATCCTATGGGCCTAATTGAGCTTTGGGTCGAGCATAAATTTTTGGGCTGAGCTGGGCCTAAAAAAACTGAATTTATATTTTAAGTGGAAAATAAAATAACAGCTATCCTATTTTATCAAATATTACAAACAACATTGAGAAACGAGATACGGCAATGTTAGAACACAATCTTTTTTTATGTTGATAATTATTACGTACACTTTTGCTTATTATCTTATAACCTCATGTTTTTGGATTCTATCCTCAAGAAAAATTCTAAATTCATGGAAAACCAGCAGACCAGAACACATTTGATATTCAAACTGCTCTGCTTGAACATCTGATTCTGAGAATCACATAAGAAATGAACCTATAAACCAATATGTAACCCACCATGATCACCAAGTTCCTCCACCTGCTTTCTTCTCCATACCCTTCTTCTTTAAGCACATCCTCTGCACTCACAATGCAAGCTCCCATCATGTGCTGTAAGCATTTTCCTGATCCTGAGAACTCGTTTATCAGAAACCCTTCAAAAGGGTACTTGAACAATGATATGTAGTGCATGAAGATCCAGTAATTTGGTATCTCGTGCTTTGAAATGAAGTATCCTGAGAACAAGAAGAATGACCCCATCACTCCAGAGATCACAGAGTTTCCTACAATGAAGTTTGGGACCAGAGCACTGAAACACACCACCACTGAGTTTGCAGTGTACAGAATCAACCAGATGAGTAACAAGAAGTGCATGAACGCCACGAAATTTGGGTTCAGACCCACCAACCAGTACAGTGGGATGGTGAAAAGTGTGGCAAGAATGAGTAGAAATGGCAAGTAAACAAGTCCATTGGCGATTGCATATGATGAGACTCTGTAGCTTCCACAGGATGTCTCTTTCATTAGAATCTCCCTCTCTTGCAGGAAGATTGGAAGAGCTTCTGTGGTGCTTGAGAGCAAGAACGTGAGTGTAAAAGCAAAGAGACCTACCCTTTCTTCGGATCCAGCTAAATCATCTTTAACTCTGTAAAAAATGGACCCTAAAACAAGCCCTGAAACCAACATCTGAACAGTTCGGCAAGCGAAGAGCTCCTTTGTTCTGAATATGTTCTTGGAGAACCTGTGAGTGAGAACCAGTGTCTCTTGAAGCCTGGAATTGGCGAAATCGAAAGGGAACTCGATTTTGACATTAATGGCTTCCTCGTCCACAACTTTAGATTGCTGAAACAGCTGCTGAAGTGTGAGCTTGCCTGTCCTACTCTCACCATCTTCAACCCTCTTATACGATACTACAAGTTTCTGCATTTCTTGGTTTAGAGCCTTGGAATGTTGCTGTATTGTGTCGATGGATTCTATAGCAAATTCAACGACATTGACATGAACAGGAAGGTTCATTCCCATTGATCTCACACTAACTCCAAGCTGATCAACCGTTCCATGATGCAAGACTGAGCCATCAGCCATCAAAAGTATGGAATTGAACAGCTTCACAATGCGAAAACCTGGCTGATGAATACTCAGGATTATGGTTCGTCCTCTTGTTTCTGCCATTACTTTGAGCATGTCAATGATCTGCAGAGCTGAGGTACTGTCCAGGCCAGAAGTTGGTTCGTCGAGAATTAAAACTTCAGGATCATGAATGACATCAACCCCTATTGAAACTCGACGCCTTTCTCCTCCAGAAATCCCACGAACTCGATCATCGCCAACTCTAGTCCTAGACACATGTTCAAGACCAAGTTCTTTGATCAAACACTTGACCTTTGAGGTTAGCTGAGCTCGGGGAAGCTTCAGACGTAGCTTGGCACTGAACATGAGAGTTTCTTCAACTGTGAGCAGAGGGAATAGGGTGTCTCTTTGAGTGACATAACCTGAAACCTTCTTGAACTGAGCTTTGTTTACAGGATTCTGATTCACAAAGATGGAACCACTCTGTGGAGTGAGTCTAGCAGCAAGAATTTCGAGCAAAGATGACTTCCCAGCTCCACTTGGACCAACAATGGCAAGGATCTCCCATGGCTTTGCCTTGCAATACACGTTCTTCAACACATTTTTCACTCTAGTGCTTGTTTCTTCAGAATCTGATAGTTTCTGCTCTGGTTCCTGATCAATCTCATGATCTTTCGTGAAGATCTTAAAAGGGTGTTCTCGTTTTTGATTGAAAATCTTGTAGTTAATACCTATTGCCTCAATCTCACACCCTTGGTTCTTCATTGAAGAATCTTATTTTGCTCTCTCTCTCTCTCTCTGATTTTCTTTTTCTTATTTTGCTTTTGGCTTCTATTCATCAAACATAGCAGCCATGAAAAAGATCTTACTGTGTCTGCAAGTTTAAAAACACAAAAACAAAACTAGAAATTGTAAAACAATTGAGTGGCTCAGAAGGAGTTTAGACTTAGCTTTACAATGACAACCAAGTCCTCGAAATTGCTACATAGTTCACGTGAAGTTGCTATTCCTGTTCTGTTCTATCTGTAACTTATCTTTGCAATGGAGATTCTTGGACGTAAGAGTTCACGTGTCATCTCAAAGTTTCTCGTTGTAGAAATCATCATTTGCTTCTAAATTGTTGCCACGCATCCCATTACTCTTTTCTAACGTTGTTTCATTAAATCTCATCTATATATTTATGTAGACCTCACATAAATATATAGATAAAATTTTATAAAATATAATAAGAAAAGAGTAGTACAGGAAATCTGATTCTCTTTTTTAAGTTATTTATGTCAAATATGTTATCGTTAGAGATGACTGATTGATTTCGAGGCAATAAATCAAGTTTTTAGGGTCGGTTTTGAGGTTTAGATGTTACCCTATGCTTATATTGGTCCCATATAAATGATCGTAATATAAAATAGGACAGGCATAAAGTAATAAGAATAGGTAATCTGTCTCCTCAATTTTGTACTTCAAATGAATGTTATGAAGTAACTGCAAATAATACCAATATAATTGTAACAGATTATGGTAACAATTTCAACGAATACGACTATAATCGACAATTTAAAACTTAAACTTTGCGTTCGAACATAAAACTACATTCAAAATAATGTCACTAAACTACATATTGTATGAACCAGCATCAAAATAGGATGAGATTAAGTGAAACAGGTAAATTCAGCAAGGTTAACATTGATAGCCACTGTGGTTTTAATGTGATTTCAGCCACAAATTGGAGGTCCCATTGGGACCACTGCTTTGTTTAATATGAGAATTGTACAATCTTTCAAATGGTAATTTGTTTTCATATGTTTGTTTGATAGATAAATTTTCAAAGCACAACTATATATGGAGATTGATTCCTAAGAATATCAAGTCAAAAAATTTGGTAATATGATGACAGAGGAACCGATGACCGAAACCTTAGCAATCGTTGACAATAATTATAATACTTCTAAGGTAGTAAATTATTAGTTAAGAGTACATTTTGAATCTCAAAGTTTAAAGCAGAGTAAACAACATATCGTACGTTTAGAAACGTTTTAATTAAACTTAATGTTTTGAAAACATTCAAATAAATTTTAATTGAATAAAAAATTTAACGAATTTAACTCTCTATCAGTTAAATATTATACCGATATTAATGCGATATTATGCCCTATTGTCTAATGACAAGTAGAACTTATTGTCTGAATTGTATCTTAATAAGTCTCACTTTCATGTAACAAGTGAGATCTTTCGTCTAAAATATATAATAGTTGGCTCTACTATCACGTGATAGTAGGATCTACTTTTTATTAATTAAAAACCTAATTATGTGATATTAAGACCTATTTTTTATTTGAAAATATAAAAATAATATTAAGTTATCATTGACATGACATTTAATTGATAAAGAATTAATCTTGTCAAATTTTTTGTCCATTAGGGCCTGTTTTGAACTTTAAAAATATTATGATTCAATTTGACATTTCAAAATGGTAAGACTCAAGTTGTATTGTCTTGTAAATGTTAAGGTTCAAAATACAATTTTAGTTTAAAATGTTTTGTTGAGCAAGTTTTGACTCATACAAAAACTGTAATGATCAAAGATAAATCAAGAGTCACAAATCACTAACTCTTTGCCATCGCCATCACCTACTCTCCCAAATCGAGAAAGGGGTGTCTAAAAGTTATCAAGAAATGAGTGTTTCGTTATATCCTATTCGCTAAACAACCATATTTTGGTTATTGATTGTACGTCATCATTTGATCTCCTCAGTTAGTGTTTTAAGAGAGTTGTCTCATGTGGGTGAGACCCTCATGCTGTAAACTTCCCCATTTATTTAATGAATTTTTAATTTTTTTTAAAAAAAACTGTAACAATTTGAGAACTATCTCAAGGATAGAGTCAATGAAATAGATCTCTTTACAAAGATTTGTACTACCTACATAAATCGAGAAGAAAGTTCTCGTATTAGTACTATTTTTGCTCAAGCACGTTTAATTTTAAAAGTTTGAAGAAATTTAGTATATTAGTATTGGTATGATTGCACTCAAATTATGACATAAAATTATCATTCACTTAAGATAAGGAAATAGTAAAGTTTCATTGTGACCAAAAGGAAGAAAAGTGAAGAGAAAAAGGCCATATGATGACATAGCCAGAATCTTTTTTTATGGCTGTTGTCAAAAGAGAAAGTTTTTCACAGCACCTAACTTACTTACCCGTCAAATCTTTTGTTTTACTTATTTTATTTTAACTATATTTTATTAAATTTTATCCATACATTGGTACGTAATCTATGTAAATATGTTGATGAGATTTAACAAAACATGATAGGAATATCATAAATCATACAGAAAATCTTATCCTCTTCCTTAAATGGCTTTAAAACAAAAAAGTTAAAATAGTGTAGATCCAATATTACCAAATTGATTAATACTATAGTTTTAAATATTAAAGTATAGTATTAATCAATTATATATATAAAAAAAGAAGAAAATAGTAAGCAGCCCGTGAACTCCAGTTTCTGTGGTCAATCATGTGGTTCCAGTTCACTTCCAACTACTCCGTTTCGGCCATACATATATATTACATAAAATATATTAAACACGACTAATAATGGCCCGTGAGGCCGTGACCTTGGAATCTAACGTCGAGCCACTTACCGAAGTTGATATTAATTTTGGTTTTTGGTAAAGTACAATTTTGGTACTGATTAATATTAAATAATAATATTTTAAAAATAAGGCTAAATGTTAAATCTATAAAATAAAATTTAAAATTTAAAAAATTCAATTAGTATTAAACTGTTATAAAATTAAAATTTTTTAAATATAATTAAAGAAGAAATTTTACATAAAAATTTTAAAATTTAATTAAAAATATGTCAATTAAAAATTAATTACATTATTTTAGTTTATAAATATCGAATAATTTATAAAAAATTAATTAATTATTTAATAAACTAATCAATTTTGAAAACAAAATTCGTTAAAATAAATCAAATTAAAAAATTAGCTAATTAAAAGTTTTTACAATTAAATCTATCAAAATATTTTTTATTTTATAATTATATTTTTATTTTAACATATAAAATATTTAGTCCCTACCCACCAAAAGGGTTGGTACCAATTGATACTTTGACATGATACTATGTATTTTTGTATTAAGTATGATACTCAAAACACTGATAATTATTGTAATGCCTCAAGTTTCGTGTATATATATATATATATATAGTTTTTCCATTAATAATAGAGATCGTTTCTAAGTAACTCAAGTGAATGAACGAGTGAAAAATAAATAAATAACAGAAAAAAATAAAAATAAATAATAATAATAATAATAATAATAATAATAATAATAACTACAATAACAATACTAATAATCATAAACATTAAAGAAAATGATTTAAATTGATCTAACATTAAAGAAATCATAACTAAAAAATAATAAAATATGAATTAGTTAATAGTCTTTTTTCATAAACTTTGTATTTTTACGTATTAAGCGATTGTTTCACCACAAAAATTTAAGCTATTATGTGAGACTAACTTAATTAATTTTTATATATTCACTAACATACTCCCTCAAGTAAAATCCCTTTGAGCTTGAAACTTGCACAGATTCACTCTACCTTGTGTTGAATAATAGGTGAATGATAGGATTTGAACTCAAGACAACTTAGTCACAAAGGCTCTGATACCATATTAAGCGACCGTTTCACAATAAAACCTTAAGCTTTTGTGTGAGACCAACTTAATTAGTTTTTATATATTCATTAACACTACATAAGATACGACACATATTTATTCCATATTTCGAAAACAACTTATCTATTAGTTAAGGTTAAGACTGTGTATTAATAGACCTTTTTGAATCTTTCGTATCTATAAAAATTTTTTTTGAATTGTTGCTGTAGTACATATTCATGTCACATATGTCCCTAACAATATTATTAGGCTGATTTGGTTCTTGTTTTAGGTTTCAAGCTCAAACTAGAACTTTGGAAGTGATAAAAAGATCAGAAGCTGAAGAACAAGAATTAGAAATGGCAAGTCTGCTTCAGCTGACTTTCCAAACCTTCCTGTTTATGCACATCAAGCACATGATTACTTATTTTAGAAGATAAAGAAATATATATATAAAAAAGAAGTAATTATTTGTTGCCTAATCTTAAACAAAACCAGACAATAAGTTGAACAAACCTGACACGACATTTATCACCCTTGTCTTTGCTCGAATCTAATTAACATTCTCGTTTGGTCTGCCCATGCTTGTGATGTCTTTTTTTTTTTTAAGTAAAAGATATATAAACTTTTTTTCGTAAATTTTTAAAAATATTCATAATTATTTTAACCAAAATTTAAAAAAATCCAAAAAAATAAGAATTATTTTAAGAATTTTAAAATTTATGAATACTATAAATAATCTAGTTGAATACCATAATACGATAAACCGATTTAGCTATTAATCTGATATGAACCAAATCAAATTTGATGTAAATTAATAATTTAACATAGTTATAATAAATTATTAATTTGCATCAAATTTAATTAGATCAATTCAAGTTTAGGAGTTGTACGTAATTGTTATATAAGCGTCATTTGATTGGTATAAATATAATATTCAAATCACATGTATTTTGTTATTATTTTTTAAGATAATAAATTTTTGTAAAAATTTGAAAATTAAATAGTTTTTATATTTTAAAAAATTTAAAAATTTAAAAATTAATTAAATTATATAAAATGTCAGCATTTTTTTACTGTTAACATTTACAAATTAAATAAATTATTAAATACACCTAATAATCTGAAATGTTTCTGTATCACGGTCTTATCGAAGTGTACAGAACAATGAAACTACAATCCTGGAAACAAGAGGCAGATGCTTTCCATCCTATCCTGAACTAAGAGCTAGCAATTCCATATGTTCTCTTGTATATTTTTATGGTTGCCTGATAAAAACAGGTACCAGCAAGAGAGTGCAGATCAGAGTAGCGTAGGCTTCTGCAAATGATCCTTCAATTCAGACAGGGACCAAAACCTGGAATCTCTGGCCTGGAAGAAGTAAAAGCTACGACTTGATTTTCAACTGTGTTTTGTAGTTAGCATGTCTCCATCTCTCTCAGTGATGTGCGAGTTTCAAGGCGTTGGCAATTTTTGGCAGGTTCACTTCACGAGACTCGTTCCGTAGAACCAATGTTATTACTGACAAATTTTCTGTTTCAGTATATTTAAACTCTGTTGTATTAAGTGTTTATATAAGTCTACGAAAAAATATATATAATTTAATAGATCATGATAAAAATATTATAACCATAATTAAATATCTGATCCCCGTGTTATTGCGTTCGTTATTTGATGTTTTATAATGAAAGTAGTATTTTAAGTCTGATTTAAGGCAAAAATGTGTTTTAAATTTCAACATTTATAATAAAATATAACTTAAATTATAATATTTTAAAGCGTTCAAAATAGATTACAAATAAATGAAAATTTTAATGAGGTTAACTCTTTATTAATTAAATATCACTTTAATACTAACGTCATATTATTTTTAATATACAATGAGTCTTATTTGAATTAATTTATAAACAATGAGTCTTATTTTAATAAACAATCAGTCTTATTAGAAAAATAGTAAAAGACATTATCACATTATTAATAAGATATATTAAATAAAAAATAGACATTATTAGTATAATTCACAATGAAGATTCCTACCATAATACTATTACATTAGTCGTTAGTTGATAGTGAATTATATTAACTAATTTTATCGATGGATAATATCAATTGTTTGTTTAAAGATATTTAGTAAAATTAGTTGTTTAATATTAGCGGTTTATTTATAAAACAAGTTATGAGTACATAACTTAAAAAAAAGATTTATAAAGATATGAGTATTATATCTTCATATTTCTTTGAATATTCTTATAATAATTTAGATTTTTAAATATTTAATTTTACAAAAATTAATTGCATAACTCTAATAAAAAACGTAGAACATATAGGTCATATTTGATAATCAGCATATTACATTAGCTGTTAACTAACAATGGATCAATATAGCGAATAACATCAGCTGTTAATTTAAAGTTGTCTGATAAAATTAGTTGTTTAGTATTAGGCTATTAGCTGATTATGTGTAAAATGACTTATGAGGAGGTGACTTACAAAAAAGGATATAAGTATAAATTATTTATATCTTATTGTTATTTTTGAATATTCTCGTAAGAATTTAGAAATAGCAAAAGAAATCAACACCATCATTTTTAATATATTAAATTAAAATATAATTATTTGGAAAAAATTGTTTATGTTAATCTCTTAAAATTTAAACTTAGGTAAAAATAATTAATTTAAATTTGGCTCATTAATTTTAGATTAAATTGAATTGAATTAAGCACAATATACAAGTTATAATAATATTATATACTAAATATTGATATAAAATGGACCTAAATATCGGGTCTATATAAAAGTAATTAGTGTAGTATAATTAGAGATAACAAATTAAAAAGTATTTAATTTTTTGAAAAATTTAATTTAATGGCTAACTTTTTAAATTTTGTATAAATTAAGTCAAATTTATATCTCTATCTATATTTCTATCTATCTCTATATCTATCTCTATCTTTAGTTTTATCTTTATCTCTTTGAGTAATTTGCAATAACTTTTGGATATAATAGGCTTTTAGTCTTTTAATTTCTCAGCACCGAAAGAAAACACTCCTCATAGTAACGTTTTCGCCAACTCAATCAGTTGATTACGAAACATAATTATCAGAGGTTTGACATGGTCAAACACGGGGCCGGTCCTATCATTTTATAGGCCCTAGGAAAAATTAAAAAAAAAAGCCCTAATAAATCGACAATATACAATAAGTTTACATGTTTGTATGAAATATAAATGATTCAATTTATAAGTCTACATACTCAACTAATATTAAACGATCATAACATCAGCTAATAATATCTTATAAATATTATTAACAATAAAATCGCTAAAAATTGTAACAGTAACAATAAATAACAATAGCAGTAATCAAATAACAATATTAGACTACAAAACACTAAAAGAATGGCATTAACAAATACACAAAGGATTATGATTTATGAAAAACAATTTTTCCGTGCATTTGAGATGTAAAATCATTAATAAAATTATCAAGATCAATATTGTCCAACATATCCTTCTTAATACATAACATAGCTAAACTATTTAGTCTTTCTTATGACATTGATGACCTCAAGTAGATTCTCAATAATTTTAACTTTAAAAAACTTCTCGCAACTGATACTACAGTCATAGGTATAGTCAATAGAATTCGATAAGAAATTGAAATATTTGGAATAACAATTTACAGCTTTAATAAATTCTAAAATTTTAACTGATGACATTAACCCATTTGGCAAAGTCATTTGCGACACTTTTAATTAAAAAGAGATCATCTAAATCCACACCTGTTAAGAAAAAGTTGTAAAATTATTGCAACATTCCCTTAATTATTTATCATTAAATGACCTTCACTTTTTTTAATCAAATAAGGATCTAAAAATATAATCAAATATCTGTTAATTGTTTAAATCTATTTTTCAATAAAACAATTGTTATATCTATAACAATTTTAAAAGTAATTAATTGTGAAAGAATCCTCAGCTGATTGTATACTAAATAACCATACCAAGTAAAAAAATCTTGAAATGGAGCTTGGTATTTTAACTAGCAGTGGAATGTTTAGCATAGTCGAAAATAGAGAGAGAAGTTGTTAACTGCTATAGTGAAGTTGCTATTTGCTATCCATTATATGTCAAGGGTCTCATCTCATTGTTTAGAGAGTGAAGTTGGTATCTCCTATAGTGAAGTTGCTATTTGCTATCTATTACAAGTTAAGGGTCTCATTATATTATAAATGTGGTTTTGATCGAACAACATAAGGACCTCAAAAGATTCGTCCTTTCGGCGTTCTATCATGTGGGTGAATCTCATTTGTTCTACAATATGCTGTCTCTTTTATGGTAGGGTGTACAGTTAAAAACTTCAACACGATGATGGCCACTACCTAAAGCCTCAAGATGGCCACTTCGTTTCACTTCCGGTACCCTTTTTATGATGGCCATAGGCAGGCTCTGGTCAAACGGCTAAAAAATAGCTGATAAGTCATTTACGAAACAAAGCTATATCGATAACCAGGGCCGATTCTGGTAAAGTACCTAAATTTTTTAATTTGCTAAAAAATGATTGATAAGTTATTTACTAAACAAAGTCATACTCCTGCCCAGGGCCAACTTTGGTCAAATAGCTAAACTTTTTAATCTACTAAAAAATGACTGATAAGTCATTTACTAAACAAAGTCATAATAATAATAATAATAATAATAACTGTAATAATAATAATAATAGTAATTATTATTATTACTTTTTTTCTCTCTCCTTTCTTCTCTCTTAGCGACGTATCATACTAATGTTTGGTGAAAGGAAGCAATAACAAAATATAACAGCTTGAGTAATTTCTAACAACTTTTGGATCGTATTTTTGTCTCTTAATTTTTTATTAATTCGTCAACTCAATCAACTGATTACTAAATATGATTATCAATGATTTTATATGATCAAATAGTCAAATACTTTTCAATTCGCAAAAAAAAAGCTGATCAACTATTTATCAAACAATGCCTATATTTATTAAGAAAATATATTCATTAAATGGAAAAATAATTTTTGAAAATGCAAATTCTTGATTGGACCCCATCTTTCTTAAATAGATTATATTATAATGTTTTCAGTATATAATTCATTTTGATTTTATTCCATTTGGACTTATATCATTTCTGAAAAACAGCTTAATTGAGATAAAGGAACCAAGTAAAAATAATTCAAATAAAAACTTGTAAAAAATGTTTTAAATATTAATTAATTAAGTTTTATCTTCTCAAATTCTTGGATTTTATAAATTTGGCACAAATGAATAAATAATGTATTTGGGTCGGGTTGGGCCACCCATTGGGACGAAACCGACTTGGGTCTGAGCCCACACAAACCGGTTCAGGTATACTTGAGAGGAAAACTATAAAGAGGACGTTTCGCGGAGTTTGATCTGTGAACACCCAGCTCGTAACGATGTCTCAGAGCTTGTCACGCTCGTGCTCTCTCGTAGTTGTCTTCTTGTTGTGCTCATCAATCCCTAAAACCTTAGTCGCAATCATTGATGAAGACCCTACAATCCAAACCATGGAGGATTTCTCTGGATACCCTTTTCAAGAGCCATCTTCCATGTTTACTACAAGCACTTTTCTCTCTGTCGACACACAAAGTCTTCAGAAACAGGTATCGTAGCTAGCTTTCCCGTCTTCTTCATAATCAGTGAAGACCCTTTATTGTTTTTGGGTTCTTGGGTTTCTTTTTATGTATTGAAGTGATTGGTTAATGCGATAAAGGTGTCGTCTTGAATTGGATTTTTATTAGATTGATGAACTTGCTACTTTCTCGGATACGCCTGCGCCATCAGTTACAAGGATACTCTACACGGAGAATGATGTATTGGCTCGCAGGTAACAAATGTATTACTCCTGTTTGTGGATGATGGGCAGTGACTAACCGTTTATCCCTTGTTTCGTTTCCACTTAAAGAGAGGATTTTGATCTCTTTATGTTGTTTTATAGAGTGAGCATTGATGCTGGTTGAGACAAATTTCAAAGAATTACTTTTACGTCCAGTAATTCAATTAAGTTGACTGGTTTTTTGAAAATATCGGTTTCTATTTCTCTTGAATATCCAGAGTGTTTTGCTTACCTTTAGTAGTATCATTTATAACAAAAAGTCACTTGAGTCTTGACACTCATGTAGCAGCATATTCCAAGAGGAAAAGGTCTGAATGATTGTTTGATTATGAGAACAACAATATTGGCAATGTCTTTCTATTGCAATGCTTGGAATGTTTTTCATGATCCGATTGTAGATGTCAAAACGTCTAGTGGTCTTATGACTATAAGTTTGTTAACTTGTGTTTTGCAAATATTAAAATGCAGGTATACTAAAAACTTGATGGAACTAGCTGGCCTCTCTGTTCGAGAAGATGTTGTTGGCAACATATTTGGGCGATGGTGAGTTTGTGTTCCACCAATAGTCACATTTAGGATATTAAAAACAAAATACTTATCTGAATAAAAATGTTTCTCGAGAGACAGTGAGATATTCCAAATCCTCTTTTACTTGGCTTGGAGATATAAGAACTCTGCAAATTTTTCCCCTGTATACAACTAGAAGATTATTTGGCAGCATCCTGTCTATTGTCATACCAATAATCGTACTTTCATTGAAATCTTAAATAGAGTAACTTGAACATTTTTTTGTCCTCAAGGTGCTTCTTTCATTATTTTAGTCCGTTGCTTCTAGATCCTGGACAAAGTAGTAAGGATTTCTTGGAGAGGAATAGATTTCTTGGAGAGGAATAGTTTTCCGTTGTTCTAATAAAGTTGTCATATTCGATATCATTCTTCATTTGGCAACGTTGCTTATGTTATCAATTGCAAATTATGTCATTAGCATCTGCATCTGATATCTTCTAGGATTTACATCTGATATCTCGAAGATGTAAAACTTTCAGCAAATCATGATTGCTTCATTTGTATCTTGTCCTTCATGGCTAGCATGTCTTCGAGTTTACATCTGGGTATTAACTTAATTTGTAATTTCTCATAGTTCAAATGTTATTCTTTTCCTAAAGAAGGACTGCTTGTGCTCCCATTTGCAGGGATGGGAGTGAACCAGATCTGGGTGCAGTTGCCACTGGTTCTCATATTGATGCTATTCCATATTCAGGGAAGTACGATGGAGTTGTTGGTGTTTTAGGCGCGATAGAAGCCATAAATGTGCTAAAAAGGTTTATATTGTGTGGTTGTTCCAACTTTTCCAATTTGAGTATATTTTGTAATATATTGTACAATTTGAGTATATTTTGTAATATATTGTACAATTTGAGTACATTGTTTACAGAGCCTTGAACAGAATATTTTTGCTCTAGAAATTTCACCACCATGAAGATAATAAATTCATCATTATTTAATTCATGACACAATAGATATTCCAATGCAATTTGTCCTCATTCAACACATTTTTGCAACCAATGAGTCCATACTATGATCTTGAATCCTTCTTGCAGACCAAATTAGAACTACAATGCTGTTTTTTAGCATGGAATGATTAGAGCACATTGTCCAATACCAGTGCCATCTATTGTTCTTTCAAATTTGTAAGCTGCTACTGTTGCTACTATTTCTTGACATTATTATGCTAACTAGTGGCATTGCAGGTCTGGTTTTAAACCTAGAAGGTCACTTGAAATTATTTTGTTCACTTCAGAAGAGCCTACACGTTTTGGGATAAGCTGCTTGGGAAGGTGAGGACCTATTAGATGGTTAAGTTCATAGGTCAGACTCAAAAAAATTGTATTACCAGTTTCTTTTCCATTCCAGTGTCCTACATGATTTACGCTTGCTTTTTAATTAACATCAGGAACTTCTGTCAATCACTTGTTTTACATAGACTCTCATTAGTTATTTTTGACTTGCAGCCGTTTATTAGCAGGATACAAGGAACTTGCTGAAGCTCTGAAGACAACAGTTGATGCTCAAAACATTTCTTTCTTTGATGCTGCTAAATCTGCTGGGTATGCAAAAGACCATGATGACTTATCTAGTGTTTTTCTAAAGGAAGGCAGCTACTCAGCTTTTATCGAGCTCCACATAGAGCAGGGACCGATTCTGGAGGCAGAAGGTTGGCTACTTTTCTCTTCCATTTTTTTTTCCTTCTAAAACCGCAATTTACAAGTTCTTGCTTATTCAATTTGAAATTTGGTTCAGGCATATCTGTTGGTATAGTAACTGCAATCGCCGCCCCCGCAAGCATAAAAGTGGATTATGAAGGCAATGGAGGCCATGCAGGAGCTGTACTGATGCCAGACAGGTTAATATATATTCTCGTAGAAGTGTGTGTTGACTCTGCACGCTTTGCATTTTTTTCAGCGTTCTACCTTTTCTAGCGTATTCTCTTATTCGAAATTTCGATGCCTAACCAAAGAATGGAAACAATAAACTTCATATAGATGTCTGTTTGTAAATCACATGGGGCCAATTTAACTTGTATTTCTGCACTCTTCCACAACATGGGGCCACTTTAACCTGTATTTCTGCACTCTTCCACGACATGGGCCCACTTTAACTTGTATTTCTGCACTCTTCCACTGGTTGCTATAATAGCTTGTTGGTGTAACATTCTTAACTGAGCCCTTATTTCCAAACTCTCTGTTTCTCATTGTTCGGTTCAGTCAAAAAATTTTTTAACCTGTTAAATAGATAAGATGAGATGACAATCGAGTTCTTACATTAATATTTCTATACATGTCCAATATTTAAGATCATTTGTTCAGGACTCTGTGTTTAGATTTTGTGTGTCACACTCATAAAAATTTCATGCATAATTTCGAGCAGAAATGATGCTGGGTTGGCAGCAGCAGAGTTGGCATTAGCTGTTGAGAGACATGTACTAGAATCTGGTTCAATTGATACTGTTGGCACAGTAGGTATATTGATTTCTTCGGACTTATAATAGAAGTTTCTTTTCTTTTTACCTGCTTTCCGGTGTTCGAGGTTTTCAAATTTAATTATGTACACTTAGCAGCTAGTTGCCTGTGCACTAATTTAATGTTTTTGTAGGTATTTTGGAGGTGCATCCTGGAGCCATCAATAGCATCCCAAGCAAATCACATGTAGAAATTGGCATGTCTTCTCATCCATATTACATATTGTGTCAAAGATTTAGTTCTATAAGTTCCCATTAAATCTTATAATATCATTTTCATTATTGAGGTGGTTGAAGCTATATCTATTCGTCTGTTTTATTCTTGTTGTTTGTTGACTATTCTGGTAGATACACGAGACATTGATGAAAAGCGAAGAAATGATGTGGTTGAGAAAATTTTCCATTCTACACTTGAGATAGCCATCAACCGTGGTGTCCAAATATCAGACTTTAAAATCATAAACCAGGACCCACCAGCACCTTGTTATAAACTTGTGATTGAAGCGATGCAATCTGCGGCAAAGGATCTGAACCTGAAACATAAGTTAATGATAAGCAGAGCTTACCATGATTCCCTGTTTATGGCCAGGTATGAGAGACTAAATGAGTATGTGTAACTGGCTACAGATGCTGGATTAAATTCAAGACTATACCTTTGTCTCTGTTTCACTGTCTAGTTTCTGGTTACTAAGGACGAGGCTTTTAGTAATAGTTTCCAGTTGATATGGATATGAATCTGCGGTTTCTTTTTTCTCTTTAATGACAAAGAAAGAGAAAGGTGACTGATAATGCAACTTGGCCACCTTGCAGAGTATCTCCAATGGGAATGCTGTTTATTCCATGTCACAAAGGTCAGGATTTCATCCCTTTTTTTTTTTTTTTTCATTTCAGAGTACAAGTTCAAAACTGTTTCCGAATATAACTCATCAGTGCAAAATATTTCTTCCGAAAATCTAAATGTCAAGATCCATCTTTTTGTTTGATTTATTACATCACCAGTATCGAAAAAGGCTTTGAACTGGTGATACTCACGGCTGTTTGGTTTATGCAGGATACAGCCATAAACCTGAAGAATATGCTTCCATTGAGGATATAGCAAATGGGGTGAAAGTGTTGGCACTAACTCTTGCCAAATTGTCATCATTTTGATACATAAGTTTAGCTTAGCTCTTGTTGGATAGGTTTTGGTTCAGCAAATTCTTCTTCTTTACCATGTACCGTAATTACTTTGGAAGCTCTAAGAAGCAAACTGTTTATATCATCAATCTCAGAGGTGGAGCACAGAAATTTAGTCTTCCAGGAACAATTGCTTTTATTTTCAGTACCAAGATCAGGAAATAACACAAGGCAGCATATGACAGAAGCGTAATGTATTTGATGCATTATTTTCTGGTTTAAAGATGAAATTTATAGTTTTTAAAAATGTATTCTTATATTTTAAAATTACAGAAAAATATTTTGTGGTATTAGAACAAAAGAGGTTTTATGTTATTTTCGTTTAACTTTTTTAATCAATTAATTATATGATGACTTACGTTAGAATAATTTGAAAAATACTAAAAAAAGTTTTACACTATTTTTACTAATATAAATTATAGGAATAATGTGATTTAATAGCTTTATTTTAGTAAAATATAGAGTTCAATTGAAATAAAGTACAACTGAAAATTATAAAAAATTTAAAATTAAATTTACATCAATCTTATTATCATTTATTAAATTTTCTTCCTTTTTTAAAAAATAAGACTACAAAAATAAATTATTAAAAATTAAAAATTAAAAATATTATGTAATAATTAAGAAAAATGTATTAACTGTGGATTCTTTTTTTAATATTAATTTTCACACCTTGTGCAAAATAATATTAATCATTTATAAATTTACCAAAAGCTATAAAACCGAATTACGTAAAAAGAAAGGAAAAAAAAAAGAGAAATAGAAGATATGTGCAAGTCTCTCAAGTTCTGAGTGCCACTAGCTTAACTCACTCATCATCTCCATGGAGCTTCAGACTTTCCGCCCGCCATCTTTCGCAGGTTTCTCTCTCACTCACTCTGTTTCTCTGTGCCTTTTTGTGTTCTTACAAGAGTTAATGCACACAATCATGTATCTTTCGATATGAGCTGATTATTTAACTGGGCATATATGTTCCCGTTACTATATCATAGGCTGCCAAAAATTCAGAAAGCTGAATCATTTCTTGGCAAGTTTAAGCTGAATCATTTCTTGGCAAGTTTATCTTTTTCCTTTCTGGGTGTTACTGATATTGCCTTTTAACTTCTATTCTGAGTTGTTTCAGGCTGTACCTACTGATAGCGTATTGAATGACTATGGCTATGTAACTTTTTTCTTTCCAAGTTTTCTTGTTCATATTTGACAAAATTTAGTGTGATTTTTCTAAGCAAAACAGGTTTGCACAACTGCAAATTGGTTTCCATCTACCATGTCATCTAATTTTTCATTGGAATAAACGTTTTTCGTTGTTGTTTTACATTTTAGAAAGGTTTGAGATTTGATTGAAAAACTAAAGAAGGTCAACACTAATATGAACATCTTTTTAAAAAATTTAACACTGAACGAATGGATATTCTTATATTGATCGCGTATGACGGATTAACAACTTATTTCATCAGTTGTAACTGAAGGGTGTTCTAGTGGCATTGTTCCCTAAATCATTTCAGTGGAGCAAACTCATAGTCTTGTTCGTCTTCAAAGTATCTCCGGTTATAGTTTGATGTTACCAGAAATGATGAAAGAATGCTTGTGCTTGGTTTTTAAGGTAACATGTTGTCCTGGGCGTGCAAGTGGAGAAACTTTAAAAGACACAATTTTGCTGCTGAGTTTCTTGGATGCAGACATTTTGAGAAGCTCCCAAAATCAAAGAGATACTGCAGAGAAACTATTGGATCTTCTATTTTGTGTTCACAGAATGATCCAAGCTTACGCAGCAGCCCGAAGCTAAATGATGCCCGGATTATATATAGTGTTGCTGCTGCAATGGGTCATAACCAGGTATACTTTTGCGCCTCCTCACCATATGAGTATATTCATCGGACATTCTTGCTCCTCCTCATTTTTTAAGCCATCTATAATGCATTCTAATTCAATTTGGTAACATAATTTATATACTCAGATCTTAATGCATTTTGATCAAACTTCTTACTTGAAGTCTATTGTTTTTTATTTAACTTTTTTGTTTGACAGCAATTGAGCTTCTTGCTTAAGAAGTATCATTTATTTTTCTTGCAAAAATTAGGCTTCCATAATATGCTTTAATACCATGTTAAATTTCATAATTTTCTTATTTCTGAAAAGAATGGTCAATGGTCTATACATAAAATGATTCATATCTAAGTCTAATCTGATGGGAGATTCGTATAAACCTTATAACAGAAAAATGGGGATTGACATTTTGGGTTACAAGGAAAGACTTATGAATTCATGATGTAGAATTTCTGCTAAAGTTTGGTGCATATCTTCTCATTATAGTCTAGTGATTATTTGCTATTATATTTTCCAACAGGAATCACATCCAGAATCCCATCTTAGAGTTCCTGCAATTGTTAGTGCTCTTGACAGAATGGAGCTAAGTGCGAAGGTATGAATATAATCATCCAATGATTATACTTCGTTGACGTTCTTGTGTTATAGTGCCAATACATGCCACCTGAGGAGTCTTTTTTTGGTGATGTCCCTTATAGATTGTAGGTGTTGGATCTCATTTCGAAAAAGAGAGAGGATATGAAAGCCTTTATAATTATACTAAAAACACCACTAATCAACATCTAACTCGTTATTTTAGAGTCTGTTTTCTCATGAAATCGGTTTGGAGTTATTATTAGATCAATCTAGATTTGTAAAGTTATAGATGATATCAAATCTCCACTAGTACAATGTTTGACCAAGACGGTGAAGACAGGGAATGACGCCAACAGTAAGGCCGTGAGCAATGAACGATTTATGATAGAATTTTAGTCTGATTCGTCATAAAAAAAAGGAAAGGTTCTGGATTATGGTTTGACCTTGATGAGGACATCAACAGTTCAAAGAGAAGAGATTGGAGTACCCATATGAGAGGTGGGTGTCAAATCTCATATCGGAAAGGAGAGAAAATGTGAAAGCATTTATAAATTATGGAAAACACTACTAATCAACATTTATCTAATTATTTTTGAGTCAGTAGTTTCTTAAACCAAATAAAATTTATTATTTAGTTAGTTTGAACTTGAAGACATATGGATTATAAGGGTCATTTGAAAACAACTTCTCTACTAGTTAGAGGTAAGGCTACGTACTATTGAATCTCTCCAGACCTCGCCTATCAGTGGGATTATTACTAAGATTCGTTGTTGTTATTGTTGTTGTTTGAACTTGAAGAGCTATACTAATAAAATTTGTTCATCTGAAGATGATGAGTGATAGTATCCATTTTTCCATGTTTTGTTGACATTTACGATATGGTTGTACTAAAAAGAAATTCACTATTTGTTATGTTCTATATAGTTTTGTGGTACAGAGATCATTGAACTTCACAATTTCAAACCTGCTTCAGTGGATGATGTTGCAAGTGTTCATTCCAAAAATTATGTTGCAGGCCTTGAGAAGGTATATTATACTTCAACTTTGCACCCATCATTCGAACTCTATGGATGCATGAGCTTGGCATCACTTACATCTTCTACTAGTTGTCTACCCAATTTTCTTGTATTGAACCTTGTCAAGGTTAAGAATTATAAACGTTTGGATGTTATAGGCTATGGATCAAGCTTCACAACAAGGTCTTATTTACATCGAAAGAACCGGACCAACATATGCTACTGCCTCGGTAAGTTTGTTGCTTCAGTTCCGTTGTTTCTGCACATCAATCAACTAATGACCTAGAGCGGACAGCTTCATGATATGAATGATATATCCTGATGTAGAAAGGTTTGATATGTGAGATTGCAGACATACCAGGAGTCACTTGTGGCAGCTGGAGCAGGACTCGCTCTGGTAGATTCAGTGGTGATGTCTCAACCTGGAACGTTAGTCCCCTTGTGATTATCACACGTTTCTTTTCTCAATGCTCAAAACTGTCACCTTTTTCTGGATGAAATCTGTTCCATTTTTCTAAATTGGAGCACCAACCATTTTTCTGCAACTATTTTTTGTGCTCTTGCATAACATTTCCAAATTGGTTGCAATCGAAAAATTATTGAACCTACAAATAGTGATTTGACTGAATTTCAGGTCAGGGTTCTTGTCAAAATAAAGATAATTCAGGTTTTGGACTCGGAGGCTCAGTGCGGTCTAGCCCAAAGCCTGAATATTGATCTGAAACCCGACCAGGCTTAGGCCTATAAAAAAATCGTGAGGTCCAAGCTCTGCGCGCCCATTGCCAAGTCTGACCATAATCCAGAATATTCCAATTTTCAGGTTGCAGCAGCGGACAGCAGTCATAATCCACCAGTGGGGTTTGCTCTGATAAGACCTCCTGGGCATCACGCCATCCCAAAAGGGCCTATGGGGTTCTGCGTTTTCGGTAATGTGGCTGTTGCAGCTCGTCATGTCCAACGTGTGCATGGACTAAAACGTGTGTTTATCATTGACTTTGATGTCCACCATGGGAATGGAACGAATGATGCGTTTTATGATGATCCAGATATATTCTTTCTGTCAACTCACCAAGTAAGTTGGGATTATGGTTCTTTCTGTCAACTCATGAACTCAACATTGAAAATGGTTGTTGCATGTTCTTCTATTCTGAATTTGTATGTATAGATTGTTTCATATCTCAACACGAATAGATGATGCTACATCAACTAGCAGAGAATTTAGATGAACATTGTGAATTAAACTGTCTACAATTTTGTTATTAAGAGCAGGTGCTGCTTCTTGTTGATTCTCTCTATGAATAGATTATTATTGCTGATGATAATAGAGTATGTCTCAAAAATTGTCAGGATGGAAGCTACCCAGGTACTGGTAGGGTTGATGAAGTTGGCCGTGGAGATGGTGAAGGCACTACCCTGAATCTGCCTCTCCCTGGAGGCTCCGGTGACATTGCAATGAGGACTGTGTTTGATGAAGTGATTGTACCATGTGCACAGAGGTTCAAGCCAGATATAATTCTTGTTTCTGCCGGGTGAGTTGTATCCAGGCGGAGTCTTTCACATGTGATGACACTCACGAATGAACATCTGGTATTGAGATAACAAATTAGTCTTGACTCGGCTTGAAGTCAACAACCCAAGTACTCGAGTTCAAGCTTGAACTTGAGTATTCAGGCTTGATAAACCTTTTCAGGTTGACCAATTATGACAAAATTTTCCGGGTTCGGTTCAACTTGACCCAAAGTCAATGAACCAAGTTAGGTTTGGTCAAGTTCAGATTCGGATAGTCAGGTCGTTAGAATTTATATACTCATCAACATCTAATGCTTAACTGTTTCATAACCTAAATTTGTCCAGGTACGATGCTCATGTTCTGGATCCACTTGCCAGTCTACAGTTCACTACAGGAACATACTACTCTCTTGCATCTAACATCAAACAGCTTGCCAAAGATCTATGCAAGGGTCGTTGCGTGTTCTTCTTAGAGGGGGGTTACAACCTGGAGTCTCTTTCTCACTCGGTGGCAGATTCCTTCCGGGCTTTCCTCGGAGAGACAAGTTTGGCATGCGAGTTCGATAATCCTGCAGTCCTGTATGAGGAGCCATTAACGAAGGTCAAGCAAGCAATTGATAAAGTGAAAGCGATACATTCTCTCTGAACCGCCATAGCATCTTCCCACAAAGTATCCAACACATCTTAAAATTACCTACGACTGCTAAGCTAGTTTCTGCAATAATTTGTAAATGTAGCTGTCGTGCAGATATAAGAAGTCATACTAACAATAGAACTTCAGCTCTAAAAATGCTTCTGTATAAGTACTGATATTTAGCATGTACGGGACTTGTTTTGGTGTTTCTGTGACATTGTTACATGTCTCGAGCTAGTTGTTTAATGCCTGAAATCTACTTTTTTTTTTTTTTTGAAAGGAATGCCTGAAATCTACTTTGGAGCCTTCTTTTCATTTAGAGCAGCAAATTCTTTTATGCAATTTGGAAAAAATCAAATAGGGATGATCTTGTTCAACTTGATTTGAACTAATCAGAAGGGCCTGAGTTGATCAGATTCTAGTTCGAGTTTGGTATTTAAGTATGATTAGACTGGAGCTCAAGTTTAAATTTAACATTTTTTTTTAGTCTAATCAATCATTAAAAAAACTAACCATGTTAGAAGTTGATGAGTTTAAGTCAAGGTTTTTCTTAAAAAAAATAAATAAAAAGATTTATATTAATAATAGCAAAAGCTATAAAACATTATTACAATGATTTACTGAATTGGTCAAAAAATTCAAGATCTTTTAATAACTATAAAGGTAGAGTAGGTAGAGTACATCAATTAATTACACATCTTGTAATGCTTCAATTCTTGACATGATATCAAAGCCTTTGATCTCTACATAGTCATTGTCTAGTTTTTTCAACTTGTAGTTTCTCGTTCCTAGTCTAGTTTTTTTTTTTTTTTAAGTTCCTAATTCCTAGTTCTTTAGCATCCTCATGTCTTTAGACAGGGAGTCCTTGATTCGTTTTAATGGTAAAAACTATTCAGCCTGGGCATTCCATTTTAAGATATATGTCAAAGGAAGAGAAATATGGGGTTATGTTCATGGCAACAAACCTACTCCCAAGCAAGGTATGGATGGATATGCTATGTGGGAGGTCAGGGATGCACAAATTATGGCATGGATTTTGGGATTTGTAGAACCGAACATTGTTTTGAATCTTCGACCCTCCAAAACCGCAGTTGAAATGTGGAATTACTTCAAGAAAATCTACAGGCAGTAAAAACATGGCTCGTAGATTCCAACCTGAATATGAATTATCCATGATTCATCAAGATAATCTCACTATTTTTGATTTTTACTCGAACTTTTTGAATCTTTGGGCTGAATATATTGATATAATCTATGCTACCTTACTTGCTGAAGGTCTCACTGTTGTTCAATCTATTCATGAATCTGCCAAAAAGGTATCAATTTCTCATGAAATTGAGATCTAAATTTGAGAGAACCAGGTCCAATCTTATGAACCGAGACCTCCTTGGATGTATGCGTTAACGATCTACTACGAGAGGAGCAACGAATTGTCACTCAAGCAACCATGGAACAACAAAGCTCCACATCAGTTTCAATAGCTTATGCAGCCCATGGGAAGCCAAGAGGTAAGGATTCAAGGGCTGTGCAATGTTTCCGCTGCAAAGGATTTGGTCATTATACCTCGAATTGTCCCAAAAAATTCTTCAACTATTGCAAAAGAGATGGCCATATAATCAAGGAATGCCCAATCCAACCTCCCAGGAAATCTGAAACATCATTTATTGCCTCAATTAGCTCTTCTAATGTTGGTGGTTCAGTGGATACAGCCTTGTCAACACAAAATGTTCCTGCTTCTGCTCAAACTATAACACCTGAGATGGTACAGATGATTCATGCAGCCTAGGACTCTCCGATAAACCCTTATCTACTTCATTCATTCGATTTTGTGATTCTGGGGCATCCAATCATATGAAAAATAATGCTCAAATCCTTACCAATGTAAAGAAATATTTTGGAAATCTTGAAATTCATACTGCAAATGAAAATTTATTACCCATTACAACCACTGATGATATTTCTCTTTTAACTGATGTTTTTGTCTCTCTAAACATTGCCACTAACTTTGTTTCAGTTGGTCAGTTGGTTGACAATAACTGTATAGTAGAATTTTGAAAATTTGGTTGTGATGTGCAGAATCAACAGTCGAGGAGGATCATTGTAAGGGGGCCTAAAGTAGGACGTGTTTTTCCACTCCAATTTCCTTTATCACCATGTCTTTCGTTTGGTACAAATATCTAGGACACCCAAACTCTAGTGTAATTCATAATTTTCTAAATTCTGGTTTACTTCGGAATAAAATGCATTTTTCCATTGATGATGTTCAATTTGATTGTGATTCTTGTAAGCTTGGTAAGAGTAGAACTTTGGCATTTCCGACTCACATGCCCAATCCTGTCCAACCTTTTGAAATGATACATAGTGATTTGTGGGGTATTGCACCAATTATATTGCATGCTAATTACAAGTACTTTGTCACATTCTTTGACGACTATAGTCGTTTCACTAGGATTTATTTCTTGCATTCTAAAGATGAAGTGTTCGCTGCGTTTAAACTTTTTCATGCGTATGTCCAAACCTAATTTTCTGACAAAATTAAAATCTTATGTTCAGACAATGGGGGTGAATATATGTCTCATTTGTTCCAAGATTTTTTGCAGGCTAATGGAATAATATCTCAAAGATCCTACCCTCAAACCCCACAACAAAATAGGGTGGCCGAAAGGAAAAACCATCACCTCCTTGATTTTATTTGAGCCCTTTTGAATAGAATCATCAGTGCCTGCTCGATTTTGGTGTGAGGTTATCTGCACAGCTGTTTTTCTTATTAACAGGTTACCTTCTCCTTCATTAAATCATGTATCTCCTTTCTATAGGTTAGTTGGTCATTCCCCCAATTATTCTAATCTTTGTACCTTTGGTTGTGTATGTTATGTACATCTTCTTGTGCAAGAATGCACAAAATTCACAACCTAATATGTTAAATGTGCTTTTCTAGGATATTACGTGCATCATAAAAGGTTTCTTTGTTATAATCCTAATCTGCATCGTGTTCGCATTTCTAGAAATGTAATTTTTCTAGAAAATTAGTATTTCTTTTCCAATCATCAAGACTCTCTTTCTCCTTCATACTCTATGTTGCCTATTTTTCCTAACTCTACTGCAAATCAAGAAAATTCTAAACCACTTTTGGTGTATTAAAGATGTTCCAAAATTACGATAGATTCACCTTCTGCTATGCCCCCTCAAGCTCCTTCCCTTGCTGTCGGTTCTCTTGCACCAACCAAATCTGTCATTCCCAGACGTAGTACACGAGTTAGTAAACCACCAGATAAGTATAGTTTTTCTAATCCTGTCTCTATGACAACCACTTTGTCTTCTATTACTATTCCCTCTTCTTATAAGCAAGCAATGGAACATGAGTGTTAGCATAAGGCTATTGAAACAGAACTTCTTGCTCTTAAAGAAAACCAAACTTGGGATGTTGTACCACAACCTTCCTCTATCAAACCACTTGACAGCAAATTTGTGTTTTCTGTCAAACTTCATTTTGATGGATCTATCAATTGCTACAAGGCTCAGCTAGCGATTCTTGGGAATAAACAAGAGTATGGTCTAGACTATGAAAAGACCTTTGCTCCGGTAGCTAAAATGACCACAGTACGAACCATCCTAGCCCTTGCAGCATCTCAATCATGGCCTTCAATTCAGATGGATGTTAAGAATGCGTTTTTACATGGTTATCTCAAGGAAGAAGTCTACATAAAACTTCCATCTGGTATGCCCACTTCTTCTCCTAATGATGTTTGCAAACTAAAACGCTTCTTGTATGGCTTGAAGCAGGCACCATGGGTATGGTTTGAAAAATTTAGATCCACTCTTCTTGGTTTCTCCTTTACTTAGAGCCAATATGACTCTTCTATATTTCTTCAGCGGACATCTAAAGGCATAGTTGTTCTTCTTATTTATGTGGATGACATCGTCATCACTGGTTCTGATGCAGAGGCCATCTCTAATCTTCAAAAAACGCTACACACTACTTTCCACATGAAAGACCTTAGCCCACTTACCTACTTCTTGGGGTTGGAAGTTCATCGTCGTTCCCAAGGTATTTTCTTGAATCAACTCAAATATATTCAAGATCTAGTTCAGTTAGCAGGACTTACAGGTAATGACTCTGTTGACACTCCAATGGAAGTCAACGTGAAATACCGATGTGATGAAGGGGAGCTTCTTAAGGATCCTACTTTATATAATAAGTTGGTTGGTAGTCTTATTTATTTGACCATTACTCGACCAAACATCTCTTATGTTGTTCATACTGTTAGTATGTTCGTGCAATCTCCTCGACAACTTCACTCATCTACTGTCCGATGCATCATCCGATATCTACTTGGCATGCCTAATCGTGGCCTATTTTTCCCACTGATTCTTCACCATAATTGCAAGCTTACAGCGATGCGAACCGGGCTAGTTGCCCGAACACGAGGAAATCCACTAATGGTTAGTGTATGTTTATTGGTAATGCTATCTCTTAGAAATGCAAGAAACTAAACTATGTCTCAAAGTCATCGATTGAGGCAGAATACCATGCCATATCTGCTGCTTGTTCTGAGATCATTTGTCTACGTGGCATTCTCACTGAACTTGGTTTTCCACAACTTCAACCAACTACTTTGCATGCTGACAACACTAATGCTATTCAAATTATGGCCAATCCTGTCTACCATGAGCATATCGAGCATATAGAAGTTGATTGTCATTTCATCCAAGCAGCCTATGATCATCATGTTATTACCTTACCTCACATTAGTACCAACCTACAGATTGCTTATATTTTTACTAAATCCATGACATATCAATGACATAATTTTTTGTTGGCAAATTGATGCTTATCAACTTAAAGCATCAATTTGAGGGGATGTCAGAAGATTGTCAAAAGATTCAGTTAATCAATCGTTTGTCAACTTGCCAATTTAGTTACTAAAAAACCGTATGGGTTAAATATTTCGCAACTTTTAGTAAATTTCTTCGGCACGAACAAAATAAAATCAAGCAAAAACCAAATAACAAGAACACCAAAAATTCGTTAACGTAGTTCGGCACTCCTTGCCTACGTCTGCAAGGCCCTCACCCAGATTAAATATTTCACTGAAATATAATAGGTTTACTCAAGACTTTACAGAGCCTACTCCACTCATCCTTAAAACTATCTCTCTAACTCACTACCGGTAAAAGATTTTCACACCCGATAATACGACTAACTCGTGTTAACCTCGTCAGAGGATTTTTCTCATTATTTTCACTCAGACAACAATCAATAAAAAATAACTCAAGTACTTAATCAATTAAGAACTTAAAGACAATATACTTAAGACAAAATAAAGACTTCCCTATGGTTTTAAATTCCTGAAATATATCTAAAAAATCTGTCCACCAGGCGAACAATGCAAGGTAAAAATATATTGATCTTCACCCACTACTTCTTTTCTTCTCTAACGCCCACTGCTTCTTTTATTGTTTAACACCCACAAGAAATTTCTTTCAGCACACTTCAAAGACACGCATACTTGTATATAACTCACTATTTAACTGAACAAATAATCCATCTCGCTTCAATGCCACACACACACACGTCAATACCCACTGTTGCACACACACGTTAGAGATGGACAGCAACACACACAGTAGCTGCACATATTTTCTCTTCGTTTTAGCCTACACGTTAGAGATTTCTTGACTAGGCAATAGCAAAAATCCCAATGACTAAAACACAACAGCCAAACAACGCACGCCCTTCAACTTCGTTTCAGCCACTCACTTATTTGATGACATTATTCGATGATTATCAGATATGCACACACACTCTCTATTTTGGAGATTCTGCTGTGAATAGGAAATTAGACAGCATCACATTGAAGATAGACTTCTACTGTGGATACAATCCATCAACCAATGAGAATCAATAAGAGTCCCTCTATAACACCACCACTTTAACAGCGCCATTAATTTACCATAACAGTAATATTTCAAATACAAAGCCATCCAAATCACGTGTTCAGCCATATGATAATTTCTACAAGTTATATCCTATATGTCCAATTAAAATGCCAAAACTAAATAATATATGTATATATAATATCCTAACAGTACCTTATTTAATTAATGTATTTTATATGCTTTCTTATTTAGATAGTCAAACTTAAATTAGAGGAGCTGACAAATCTCCTCCTTTGTATATTATGTTGGATCGCGTATGGCTCGACTATTCACAATATGCTGCGGAAGAGACCATAACACAACACGATGTATAAACGAAAACATATAGGATGCGCAAAAATACCTTTCTGACACGGATTGGTGGTTGTTTTTTGGATTCGTAGATATTGCTACACGCGAATGTCCTCTACCGCCACACGAGTATGCACGATCTGGGCTGTGGCTATCGTGTGCTAGCACGTCCTGAAACGTACTTCTCTCGGATAGTGGCTAGGGTTTTGTATTACAATAGTGTCTCTCCTTCTTTTATGAGACCTAAGTTTCTCTATTTATAGAGAAAACCTAATCCCATTAAAGCCCAATAAGTTTCGGCCCATTATA
>JANZXR010000172.1:617246-650757 GCA_027575705.1 Erythroxylum echinodendron
TGTATATATAAAAGGAATACCTCATAATATATTATTAACAAGTCATAATGTTAATACATGAATCACAAATATCCATTAGCCTAAGGCACACTACTAACATATTATTATTTAGGTAGGGCTCCTTGTATATATGGGTGGACAAACTCTTCTCTAATATGATATGAGTTTTATCACACAAAATCCTTTGCATTGACTTAAGTGTCATTTATCTTATATTCCATATTAGAATAGTTATTTTAGGGGAATAGCTCTTTTTTTTGGTTTCCTCTTAGTTCTTTTGGATTTAGAAGAACTCTCATGAAACATTTTTGCTATCTCAACAAGTCTATCATTGTCTGGTTGTAACAGCAGCAGGTTGTTTAGTGAATCATTATCCAGTAAAGTTCGAATGGTCCAATCACTTGACTAAAATGGCATCACTTTGGACGGTTTTCTCAAGTTTGAGCCTGAGCTTAATTAATATGACACAAATCTGCCCGATCTTCATATTGAGCATAAATTGTCGACCTAACTCATTATGATACCTAATCGTAAGGACTTTTTGGTAGAGAATGAGGTGAGGAGAGCTCAGCTAACCCCACATGTTTGAGGTAACATGTTCGTTTACAACTCTTATGTTCTTGAGTTCACAAAGATCAACAAAAGTTCCTAACATTCTAATTAGCCTCAAATCCATCCAGTTTTTGATAATTTGAAGTCACATCTATTTTTTATAATATTTAAACACTTCTTTCTTACTTTAAATAATTTTTTATAGATATTAATTAATAAATTGAACACTAAAAATTAATATTCTTCTGTACACAAAGCCAGAATCTTATTATGAATCAAGATCACCTTGAACGTATGTTTTCAAACATATTAAGACAAAACATGGACCAAAAAGGACAAAACCAAAAGCACATCATCAACAACGTTAACTAATTAAATTACAATAATGAATTTTAATGTAACCAATAGAATCTGAAGAAACAATGAAACATGCATGTACAAGGCCCCGTTTCTCTATCAACATGAACCTGACACGATCAGAAACACAAAACCAAAACACAAAAGTTAAAGTAATGTCCCATCCCATGGACATACCGTTCACGTCCCTCTCTCGAGTTTCGAGCTAACAACTCCACTAACCGATGTTTTTGCAGTCTTATCTCATCTCTGATGTCACTAAAAAACTCACGGTTTAGAGATAAAGCTGGCTAAGTAATGGAGATAATATATATATATATATATATATAATGTTAAAGATTTTAGATGTGCTGTAAACTAAAAGAAACAAGTTTAAACTAAGGCAACAACTGATGATTAAAAGCTATTTTTAGAGGCACATGCCTATATCAGTAGGGGACGCAGATTTGTGCATAACCATCTTAGTTTTTGTAATTGTGTATAATTTGAAAGGACAGATCAAACACGCTCGTGTGAAGTCAGGCACGCTAGTGTCAATAGTGGACGTAAACCATATCAATCAATTGTATAACTCACTGTGATCGCAAGAGTGTCGAGTCTTGGAACTTAAAGCTTAGGTACGGTCACTACACAGAGCTATGCGGGTGACCGAGTGTGGTATACAAAACCTTATCTTTGGAGACGAGAGCTTTTAGAGTTTAAATAACAACATTGTTCAACTACAATTTTGTTGGAGTTTGATATCTAGGATTAACTAGAAGTTGTGTACGTGCATATGTATGTGTGTGTATGAGATCGCTCTTACACTCCGAAATTCAAGTAAGAGATCTAGGTAAAGAGAAATAGAGAGATCTAATATAGTTGTCTTGTGGGTTGTTCTCTGGTGAAATCGTTCAAAAATTTTATCATTTATGTCCTACTATTTAAGTTTAGTAGATTTTAATGTCAGCCAGAGTGTTATTGTTTGGAAATCTTACAATAATAAACTAATCAATTTTTAAAATAAAATTTTAAAATTTTCAATAGACAAATAATCTAATTTTTCAATTTTATCTCAAATTATGTCAATTTTATGATGATTTAATACTGATTAAATCTTAAAATTTTTATTTTATAAAATGAAATTCTAATCAAAATTTTAGAAGATTTATTACAATTGGCTCATCAACAACATCAATTATAGACACAATTAAGAGCATGACCGTGTCAAGTTTTAAAGTTTAAAGATCAAATGTAGTCATCACACACGACGATGTACTCAACCGTGTGTATTATACTAAGCCTTATCTTTAGAGTTTAAAGATAAGTTTAAGAAATAGAAATTGCATAAGACATAAACACATGATGATAGGAAAGTTTTAGAATCTAATTAATGTTGCTTATCTAGAATTAATTGAGAGAAATGTGTCTATATCTATAAAAAAGCTATAAAAACATAATAATATAAGAGTTTTAGAGTCTAAATAGATTATTATTATTATTATTATTATTATTATTATTAAGTTTAAAGAGGGAACTCAAGTCAGAAAGCCAGCGAAATAGAGAATTAGAGAGATCTATTATAGTTGTCTTGTGAGGTATTCTTAAGTAAAAGAGCTCGAAAAATTTATCGATTGTATCGTACTAATTATTTTTACATCTACACTGGAAAATTTTTCACATTAAACTTCTATATTTATTATCTTTCAGTCATCGTTATTATTTCTAGAGGTTTGTTATTTGTTGGACGAACTTAAAAATTTTGTGAATATTGTTGCTTAAAACCTCAACAATAATAAATTAATTAGTTTTTATTTAGTGGTTTTTTTCAATTAAATTATAAAATCTTTAATATGTAAAGATAGTTCATTTCTTCAATTATATTTTAAATTATTTAATTATATTCAATCTTTACTATATACTGATTTTATGATAATCTAACATTTATTTTATGATAATTTAATAACAATTAAACCTTTAAAATTTTTATTTTACATAATTAATTTCTAACCAGAGTTTTGGAACATTTATTCCATGTGGTCCACCAACACCATCAACACAGGCACAGCAGGAATCGAATTGGAGCTCCACCTGTAGCAGTAGTACGTGGGATTGCTATGATGATTTTTTAATGAAATTTAAAGTCAAGAAGTGAAGGCATGTAGGGGGCAATAATGTGAAAAGGATTTTTGCTTTATTAAAATTTGTCTCCTTCTTCATTCCTTTTGTTACATGAAATAATCATTACACATTAGTTAGTGAAAGTCGAGCTTTTTCATCGAGTCGAGTGAAGTAAGCAAAAGTAACAATTAAGATAAAAGATAAAGAAAAGCCAAATCCAAGAACTTGCAAACTTTTTATTTATCAATTATATTTAATTTTTCTTTTATATTTTATAAAGAAAATATTTTGTGATTTAAAGTTATAATCTCTTGATTACAACGAAAAAATTTTACCAATTATTTCAAAATTTACCCCTACATAATTAATTATTTAAAAACTTGAGTTTGTAATATTTGGTAACGAAGAAAAGGCAAAATTTTTGTTACGATGTTGAATCAAAGAATTTGGAATTAAAGATTCAACATAGTCTAAAATCAAAAAACCTAGTTTTAAATATTTGATTTAGGTTAATTAATTTATATTAGTTTAGATAAAAAAACTGGAGTTTAATAAGGTAAAATGTAAATTTTTTAACTAAATTCATATCATCAACAATTAAACATTCGATTTAGGTTATTTAACATGGAATTAGTCACATTATCAAAGAAACAGAGATGATCATTGAAACAATTGAGATGTAACATCTTTTATTAGATTAACTCGACAGCTTGGGAGCAATGTCATCGATGGCAAACCAATAAGCCAATCATTTAAAAACATATATTCTTTCTTGTGGTTATAGTATGAACAGATGTTTTGTCCCAAAGGTCATCAATTACTTGGTTATGAGGCAATAGATAAGGCTGAGGTGTGACTGCAACTTTGCTTAAAACAATGACCAAAACCGATAAGCCAATCATGAGATTATGGGAATGCTCACACCTGGTAAGTTACTTACCTTTGACACTTCTTGTAGTTTTGTACAAACATGTTGCTCATGAGAACAGGTCAAACAACACATAATCAGTGCCATACACACGTACAAATTTGGGAAATGCTTCCAAAGAGAAGGAAATAATTAGAAATAGAAAGGAATAATTATTTTGAATATTATATGATCTTTTAACAACTTGTTAAATATATTTTAATTTCAAATTTTTGATATTACATAATTATTTTACTATAACACTAAATAGAATTTTCAGAATTACAATTTTTAAAAGAATAACTTCACAACTTATGCCATTTTCATTTATACCATAAAAAATTCCAATTGGTATGATTGGCAATGTGAACTACACATGTTGTGAAAAATGTGTAATATATATTTATAATACCATATAATCATTTTTTTAATAAATTACTCATTAGGCGGCTTTTTTATACATGGTTTCTGACCTGAAATTGCCTAACTAATCCTCAAAGTTTACTTGCAAACTAATCTAAGTAAGACTGATGAGAAACATATGCTTAATTATATGAGTTTTGATAGACATTAAGAAAAAGGTTAGACTAATAATTAGTTATTTGCTTAATCCACTTAGAGCCGCCTTTTTATCACTAAAGTTCATTCCACGAGTCACTATCTACCAACCAACATTATATAGTTGGAAGCGTAGCCAAACTAATAGCTATATATCACCTGCTGATTACCATTCTTATCTGAAGAACGCAAAAACAACAACAACGAAACTTGGAGGCAGGCACATGTACTAGGTTCCTACATATCCAGAGATTAAGGAGGAGGAGAAGAAGAAGAAGAAGCATGGGCGATGGAAGTGGTGTGAACAACCTTCCTCCTGGATTTATATTTAGTCCAACAGACGAAGAACTTGTTCTTCAGTTTCTCTACCCAAAAGCCTCCCTCTTACCTTGCCAACCTGACATCATTCCTGTTCTCGATCACTGTCATCCTTGGGAGCTTGATGGTTGTTTTCATATCTATGGTTTTGCGATTTCTGGTTTAAGAGAGACTGATGAGGATGGTGTTTGCGTGTGTATACAGAATCCTGACGTGGATTTTCGTTGATTTTTGCAGGGAAGGCGCTTTCAAGCGAAAACCAGTGGTACTTCTTCTGCCGGATGATGGAACACAAAGAAACAGGAAATGGGTATTGGAAGGAACTGGAAATTGAAAAACCTGTGATGAGTGGAGCAGCTGGTAAGGTTGGTCTAAAGAAATATTTCGTGTACTGCATTGGAGAACCTGAAAAAGATGTAGAAACAAGTTGGATGATGCAGGAATTTCATCTGGATGGTAATTCATTATCATCATCATCACCAGCTCACAAAAGAAGCAAGAAACTCGTAAGAAAAGTTCATTAATTACTAGCAAGTTTCTCTGTAAATAAATTTACTTGTATCATGTTCGTTTTGTTTGTTTATTTTTTCTGATTCTAATCATTGATTGCTTGGCACAGGAATGCTCTAAATGGGTCCTATGTAGGGTTTACCAAAGGAAAGCAAGTCCTCGTCAAAGTTTCGGCTATGGAGATGATGATGATGATTGTAGAACTGAGCTTTCTTTTCTAGATGAGGTGTTCCTTTCAATATTGGATGATCATGATCTAGATGGCCTAAAGTTGACAAACTAGTGTGCATGTATATCTATGTTTATATATGAATAAGAGTTCTTCTTCCTCCGCTATTAGGGTATATGACTATATTCTGTAATTTGTGTTGTTTGGTTACCAAGAAAAGAGAGAAGAAAGTATAATAAGAAGAGGAAGGAAAAAGCAAAATGTAAATTATGTAAAATAAAATTTCCCAATCACTCGGTTGTTTAATTTCTACAAGTGAGTCATCATGATTCATGACTATTCAGCTTGACGACATAATTTGTTCTTGTCAATCAATATATGTGTAGTCTAAGAGAAGGAAAGGGTACAATTTATCTTTGGTTCAATTTTTCTTGATTTGACGTGTTGAATGCAACTTCAGCGTACATTAAATCTTATGTTCCAGTTAATTACTTTGTTTCAACCCTATTTTATTAAATCTTATCTATATATTTATGTTGAGTTTATGTAAATATGTGTATGAGATTTAATAGAATATGATAGAAACAAAATCTGACCAACAGCACAAGCTTATCAAATCAAGTGTACTACATAAACAATTTTTTTTCCTTAAATTGTGAAGATTTTTATTTCGCTATATCAAAATCAATGAATAATTGTTAGTATTCTTTAATCTTAGTCAGTCAATGATTGATATACTTTGTCTATAATAGGATTAATTTATCTATAATTAGAATTTGATTGAGATTAATTGAAAACCATAAAAGAACAAATATAATTTTTGCAATAAAATGCAATTAAACATAAGTAGATAATTGTTTAAAAATATATAATACAATAAAATTATGGTTAAATGTGAATTTAAATAAATTAAATATTAAATTAATTTACTTTAATCCTAATTTTGATGGAATGTAACAAAAATAAAAAATCAATAAAATTATGGTTGCTATGAATTTATATAAATTAAATATTGAATTAATTTACTTTAATCCTAATTTTGATGGAATGTAACAAAAATCAAAAATCAAAAATAAAAAATTGATTGTTTTAAATAAACATTCATTTGAATGTGTTATGACACTTTTGATCAACTACAAGGTTAAATTAGAAAAAATATGACAAAAAATTGGATTTGATTTAGTGGATTTTGGATATTATATTAAGAATAAATAATTAAATTTTATTAAAATATTGAGGTATAATGGTCATCATCAAGGAATCTATCAGAGACCAAAAAGGTGATCTATAGTAACGTGCATGGCTACGTGTTTGCAACTCCTGCCTACCTCTGCTACTAAGACTCCCACGGCTGCTTTTAGCTTTTAGTTTTAGCTGTTGTTTGCTTTCTTTTCTTTTATATTCTTTGTGTCACATTCATTTCATGCTTACTCTAGCATTTTGTCATGCTTTGCTGTAACTAATTTAATTCAAACACTTGAAGGGTATTTCCCTTTTTTTCCTTCTTATTTATTTTTTAATGTTTTACCTCAAATAATAGTGATTTTGAATATAAAAATTGGTTCAAATCCACCTAATTAAATGTAAAATTAATGGATTAAGTCAAATTAATTGAATTCAAGTTTAATGTAATATAAAAACTAAATTTTTTAGTCTTAATTAATATAAAATCAATACAGTAAGTCAAACTCGAATAAGATTGAATTTGAAATTAAAATTTTTAGTTCGAACTCAAATTCGACTTGGTATATTCAAAGTTTGTCTTAATTTACACATAATTGTGTTGTTTTATGTGTGGAAAGTTTATCCTTCATTATACTAAAATCTAATTTAGGCTAATTTGGTTATAAAGTATAATTTGAGGTAAATTTTGGTTTAAAAGTTATACCCAAAAAAAAATGTTTTAAGTATATAGGATTTATCATCTAAAACAATTGAGAGATCAATGAAGACATAATTCATCTTATCATATTGGAGTGATTTAAATAGAGTGATTTAAATAGAAAAGTACAACAGGGGTATTATGTGACACCGGACACAAAGATATCATTTAAACTTAAAGGTAAATCTATCATTTTATGAGTAACTCGACCATGTTTTATGAAGTACAGAGTTGATTCATCAAATATATGTATAATTATAAGCTAATGGTGGCAAAAATAAGGATGCTCCATTAAATATGTAACCTTATTAAAAGAGATAAGGTCAGAAATATAATTGTAAGAGACAAATTAAAAGCAACTATATTGATGAAAAATTAAGAGAGATAAGACTTAGGTGATTCAAACATATTAAGAGAAGATATTCTTACACTCAAATGAGAAAATTTGAGAAGATTGTACGTAGAAATTGTAAGAGGAATAAAAGAAGACCTAAGAAGAACTAGAAAAACGTGATAAAAAATGAGACGACTTTGCTGAAACTTACCAAAGACATGATCCTAAATAGAAAACATTGACGTATTAGGATCAAGATAAAAGATCTCACATAAAGAGATCCTTTAAAAGGGATACGGATAAAAGATAAAAGATAAAGAGAACAGAGATCCTTTATTCGTGCTAGGATACTGATAAAGGATCTCACATAGAGGGAGACCAAAATGGTGAAATATAGTAAGGTGCATGGCAAATGTTTTTAGAGCTCCTACGTACCTTTAGTATGAAGACTTGCATGGCTTATTTTAGCTTTTAGTTGTTGTTTGCTTTCTTTTCTTTTATATTCTTTGTGTCACATTCATTTCATGCTTACTCTAGCATTTTGTCATGCTTAGCTATAACTAATTTAATTCAAATCCTTGAAGGGTAATTCCCCTTTTTTTTTCCTTCTTACTTATTTTTTAATGTTTTGCCTCAAATAATAGTAATTTTTAATATAAAAGTTGGTTCAAATCCACCAAATTAAACTTAAAATTAATAGATTAACTCAAATTTAATTGAATTCAAGTTTAATTTAATATTTTTATTCAAATTTGAGCTTAAAAAAAGCTAAATTATTCAGTTTGAATTAATATAAAATCATTACAGTAAATCAAACTTGAATAAGATTGAATTTGAAATTAAAATTTTTAGTTCAAACTCAAATTCGACCTGATATATTCAAAGTTTGTCTTAATTTAAGCATAATTGTGTTGTTTTATGTGTGGAAAGTTTATCCATTTAGGCTGACTTGGTTATAAAGTGTACTTTTTTGAGCTATAAGGTGACTTCTAATATGGAGGTAAAAATTGGTTAAAGAGTTATACTACAAAAAGAGTGTTTTAGGTATCTAAAATTTAACATCTAAAGCAATTGAGATATCGATGAAGATATAGTTCATTGTATCAGATCATAGTGACTTACATAGAAAAGTACAACAAGAGTTATATGTGACAACTGAAAAGAAGATACCACATTCAAGTTCAAAGGTATATTTTATCATTTTATGAATAGGCTAAGCATGTTTATGGAGCAGAGTTTTGATTCATTAAACATGTGCATAGTTATAAGTTAATAGTGGTAATGATAAAGATGCTTCACTAAATGTGTAACCGTACTATAAGAGATATGATCATAAATATAATTGTAAGAAACAATTTAAAAGCAGCTATATTAATGAAAAATTTAAAGAAATAAGACTTAGGTAATTCAAACATGTTAAGAGAAGATATTCTGATGCTTAAGTGAGAAGATGTGAATAGATTGTATTTAGAAATTGTAAGAGGAAAAAAGAAAGACTAAGAAGAACTGAGAAAAGGTGGTAAAAAATGAGATAGCTCTTTTGAAACTTATTGAAAATATGACCCTCGATAGAAAACTTTTGTGTACTATGATGCAGATAAAAGATCTCACATAGAGAGATATTTCTTGTTCTCATAGGTCTTTTAAATATTTTCCTTCGAATTTTATATTTTGTAGTTAACTTAAATTTTTAATGTGTGGTACTTCTCTTTTAGTTATTTAGCCTAAACATTTCTTTACTTAGTCTAAATATTTTCTTACCATGACTTATTTGATTTATTTATTTACTTGTCGTTGTTCTTGTTTGTGTATTTATTTTTATATTGTATCTTTTATTTGTACTCTTTATCTTTTTCTATATTTATTGTATTATTTGTTTTATTACTTATTTTTATATTTTTATTTATACGCATTTATTTATTTTTATTTTATAATTATTGTTATATTATATTTATATTTTATTTTTAATTATCATTATCTTATTATTTTAACATTTATTATTATTATTATTATTATTATTACTACTACTACTACTACTACTACTACTACTACTACTACTACTACTCTTATTTCTACTCCTACTCCTACTCTTACTACTCCTACTGTTACTGCTACTCCTATTCCTCCTCCTCCTACTACTACTACTGTTACTGTGGCTACTGCTACTCCTCCTCCTCCTCCTGTTACTACTGTTGCTGCTACTCTACTACTACTGCTACTACTACTACGACTACTCCGACTATTACGACAACTACTACTACGACTACCACGATTACTACTACTCCTGCTACTGCTACTCTACTACTACTACTACTATTTCTACTACTACTATTAGTACTTCTATTACTACTACTACTACTACTACGACGACGACGACGACGACGACGACGACGACGACGACGACGACTACTACTATTACTACTACTATGACTACTATGACTATTACGACGACTACGACGACTACTACTACTACTACTACTATTATCATTACTACTATTATTTGTCTTTTACGATGTGAGTCAATCGAAAAAAGTTTCTCTATCAAACAGAGATAAGGTTACGTATTATTAAACTTTTCCAAACCTCACATTTGCGGACTTTCATTGAGTTGTTATTATTATTGTTGTTTTAGTTATAGAGTTTATCATACTTAAAAATTTTTTATTGTTTTTTATTAAATTTAGTTATTGTTTTAATTTATGGATAATGAGTTTATAAGCGATACATTTTTTATATTTTCATTTAAAGCTTAAAAAAATTAAATTATTAAGTTCAAAATATTTTTTAATTAATATTATGATAATGTGACAGAGAAATATATAAATACAAACGCTTATGTAAAATTTAAGAGAAAAAGTCTTTAAAAAGTAATTAGTTTGCAATCAATAAAAGTTTTCAAAGTTAATGGCCTTTTTAAGTCTTTGACGTACACGTCAGAAAGTCTCAAGCTTATGTGTCAATCTCGCATCTATCATACCATCTTGCCTACTTTTTGTCGATTCAATTGGATTAGATTTATTGTGTAATAACGGAGTCCACATCAATTCGGCAACAGTTCCTGTTCTTCAGTTCGCCATCTTCTGCTTGCAATCCTAAGCTTTCCCTTTCTTTTCATGGCTCTTTGCATTAGAAAATCGCCTAATGTTATCAGGAGTCTCAAATCAAAGATTGGTTCTTTTCTTAATGCTTCCTTAACCAATAGTCACTCGACTCCATTTAGAGCTGAAGATTTAAGGAACCCAGACGGAGTTTTGGCTCAACCGACCCCTTTCATGAATCGCCGTTACAAAGCCGAAGGAGGGTTTGCTTCGCAGCGGAAAGTTGACATGAGTCAGGTTTATGTTTTCTAGACCCAGTGTACCAAATGTGTGGTCTCTAGTTCCTGTCTTGCATGTTTCTGTTTGTAGAATTTGGATGACTGAATCTGCTAAAAGTAGCTGAAAGTTTACAAGAATAGATGGGTGGGACTTTTGTTAAACAATTGTTTGTATCAATTTCACCGCGATTTTCTAACGCAAATTCGCCTCAAAATGTTGCTGACATGATGCAGAGTGACTGCTGATTTGTACACTACAAGTTCTATGATTTTCGTTTTCACTTAAGACTCTGAACTGTTCTAAACATTTAAATTAATTGGTTCCAGGGCTATATAGAGGACCTGCATAAGGTGCCTTTATGCAGCATTCGAAATATGTCCCTTTGTTGTTGCTTGTGGCTTTATTAGTTCTAGGAATGCCTTGCAAATCCAAGGAGTTGTATGTGCATGAATGGTCCCAACATAAGAAGCAGACGATCTGATAACTCTCGATGTGCTTTGGAAGATAAAGTTTCTTGTTTGCATCAGAATGTTGTGACCTGCCATGAAATGTTTAACAATAATTTGCGTTACCGTTCTGTCACTTCTTGAAGTAACCCGTACTCAGGATGTAGTGAAAATTGCAAACCTACAAATTATTATCTCAAGTTTATCAATTCTCTATTACAGGGTTTCTTTTCTTAAC
The DNA here is from genome assembly GCA_027575705.1 of Erythroxylum echinodendron. NCBI lineage: Eukaryota > Viridiplantae > Streptophyta > Magnoliopsida > Malpighiales > Erythroxylaceae > Erythroxylum > Erythroxylum echinodendron. Next base: position 628,935 of record JANZXR010000172.1, read on the forward strand.
TTGCAGATGCTTTACAGTGGAACTTCTAATTGTTTTTAAAGCATCTGATAGATTAGCTGCTTAAGTTGTGCAAATGTGCAGGTAATGCCATACTTTTACAAATTATTTTGTTGCCAGGTTCTGGATTTTCCTGGAGGAAAAGTTGCTTTCACTCACGAGATGAATTACATACCTGAATCTTACGAGGAGAGAATTCCCTGTTATCGTGTCCTTGATGACAGTGGTCAAACAATTGAGTGTAGCAACTTCATTGAGGTGCCTTGCGGGTTACTTTGCTTTACCTTCCTCTATGAAAGGAGGATGGTGCTTTGTTTTGTCCTTCGTAATCATAAGTTGAGGAGAGAAAGAATCTCACAAGCTGTTATTTAAATAGGTCGGTGAGGACACTGCTCGAAAAATGTATTCAAATATGGTCACGCTCCAAGTTATGGATACCATCTTCTACGATGCTCAGAGGCAAGGAAGGATTTCATTTTATTTGACAACGCTTGGAGAAGAGGCTATCAATATTGCATCAGCTGCTGCCCTCACAAGTGATGACATTATTGTCCCTCAGGTTAGAACTTAGAAGCACATTCATGAACTTGTATTTACCTTGTCAGTAGCTAAAGCAGGCTCTTTGGTTCTCTTGTTCCATGCAGTATAGGGAGCCTGGAGTTCTGTTATGGCGTGGTTTTACTCTGCAACAATTTGCAAACCAATGTTTCAGTAACAGATATGATCAGTGCAAAGGCAGGCAAATGCCTGCTCACTATGGATCAAAGGAGCACAATTATTTTACTGTAGCTTCGACAATTGCGTAGGATTATCATACCTATATTCTTTAATGTAGATTGAAAATTCTCCAAATTCATTTTACATCTTGATACTCAACAAAATTTTCTTATTATTTTCAGTTCTCAACTTCCACACGCAGTTGGCGCTGCATTTTCTCTGAAAATGGATGGCAAGAATGCTTGTGCAGTTGCTTTCTTTGGTGATGGTGGCTCAAGTGAGGTGTATTTCCTACTTCATTCTCTTGAAAGCCTCTGATTTGCTATATTATCGAAGTAGATTTCATTTTCTGTGCTTATTCTCTGATATTTTGAGATAATATTAGGGAGATTTTCATGCCGCTTTAAATTTTGCGTCGGTTATGGAGGCTCCAGTTATCTTTATCTGTCGAAATAATGGATGGGCTATTAGCACCCCTATATCAGAGCAATTTCGAAGTAATTTTTGTTTTTCTTTTCTTGGTCATTCCCTATCAAATTTGTAGAGCTCCTGATAATGCAATTTATTCTCTGGCATTCTATACATTGGCAGGTGATGGGATTGCTATTAGAGGGCCAGCTTATGGACTTCGAAGTATTCGTGTTGATGGGAATGATGCTCTAGCCATGTACAGTGCTGTTCATGCTGCCAGAAAAATGGCAATTAATGAACATAGGCCAATCTTGATTGAGGTAATAATCATTATGTCATTACTCTTTCATAACTTCTCATTTGGGTTATTTAAATCTAATCTATTTAATTCTGTGATCCATAATCTGTTTCTTTTTGTAAACAGGCTCTGACTTATCGTGTGGGACACCACACCACATCAGATGATTCCACCAAGTATCGTCCTGTTGATGAGATAGAATTTTGGAGATCAGAACGAGATCCGGTAGTTAGATTTAGAAAATGGATAGAAAGCTGTGGTTGGTGGAATGAAGGGTCCGAGTCGGAACTCAGGAGCAATGTCAGGAAGCAGGTAAAAGATCTAGAATACTACTGAAGTTCTGAGAGTTCATCTTTTTGTTAGATGCACCTAACTATTGCAATCAACTTTGCTTCTAACCGGAGTTTGGTCTACACGACACCTGCTGCTCTTTTTTTCTTTTGGTCTTGTGGGATGGCTAGAATATGAAAATAAGAATCAAATTAGTGAAAGACAGGTTTTCTGGTAAGTAAAGGTAGGAATTTCAATACGCTGATGGTGTAGGAATAGCAATTCATGTTGCATATGCTTGAAATTTAATCAAATGAAGGTAACTTTACTGATCCAACAATAGTAATATGATTTTATTAGCTGAGAAGATTGAACAATTGCAACTTGTTGCAAATTAGTTATCAGGTATTACTACAGGTGCTTGTAAAATTGGGAGTCATCTGCGGTAACTTGCTTTTTGCAAAAGACTTTGTCTCAACAATTTTCTACTTTAATATGGAACTTTAGTTCTGGCTGATGATAAATCTGTAACAGGTGTTAAATGCAATTCAAGTAGCAGAAAAAGCTGAGAAACCTTCATTTGAGGATGTTTTGACAGATGTATATGATATTCCACCATCCAACCTTGTGGAGCAGGAGAAATGGCTAAGAGACACCATTAAGAGACACCCCCAAGATTACCCTTCGGACGTTCCAGTTTGAATTCATTCAACTGTAAACTAATGGTATCTCTTTCTCTTATGCAATTTAAAGCGGACTCCCATTCGTTTATGTTTACGACTTTGTTATTGGAAGCTAATCGAACCAGAACTTTGAAACACAATCGTTTTCTTTGCCACTAAAAGTTGATCCTGAGAACAAACTTGATACTTAGACCTTTCCTTTTCATCTGTCTATAGAGTCCCGGAAAGAAATCCGAGTTTGATGCAAGGATACTTGTGTTTGCCAAATATCATATGATCACTTTTGTCTCAAGATGTAGCCTAAAGACACGAACTTGCATTAGAAATGATGAACCTTTCAAGTGGAAAAGGTAGCAGGAACAGAAAGGTAGTGCCTTTAGCATCTTCTTATGGATTCTTCTTGGTGGAAAAGAATAAGCAGCAAACTTCATCATGGGAATGCCATCTCTAACCAAGATAACTAATCAATAAACTCATATATCATCTTTTTACATAAATTATTTAACAAATTAATGATTTAGATAAGACTAATTTGATAAATTAGTGATTAAGAATTAAATAACAATTCCAATTTAGGCTATATTTGTAGGCCAATTATATTCCTACTTTGAATTATTTGTTCATTATTTTTATTTTAATTTTGGAAATTATTATGTAAATTTTTTAATAATATAGTTTAATTATTTTATAATTTTCGTTTATAGCTTTAAAATAACATTGCCATTTAAATTGTAGAAACCTAAAATTTAATAACATATTATTTTAAGCTGAAAAATAAAAAATAAAAAATAAAAAATAAAAAAATAAATAATGAAATAATGAAATATGACATAAATTTTGTTATAATTAAAGAATATCATAAAGATATAATTAACAATTTTTAAATCAAACTTACAGTATATAAATTGACTTAAAAATTTTATAAAAATAAATTAAATATTCAAGAATTTAATTAAATAAAATTAAACGAAAAAACGAAATATTTCCATTTTATTCTCTACACCACAAAGACAGAGCTTCCAAGTGGGACGGTCAACCATCAATGATCATAGACCTTTCTCCTTCGTTCCTCCTCCTAAACATAAATACACAACACAGAAAACAAATATACAATTAAAAAAAAAAAAAAACTGTTGTTTTTTTCTTTAATTTTCTCCTCCAAATTCCTTGGAAGGGATAAACATAAAAGGAGTTTCATTATCCCTTCCCTTTTCATATGTATATATGCAAGTTTAGCTCATGAATGTTATGTAATTTACATGGTCATCAGGAAGGTGACATTATTTGTAGCCTGCATTACAAGTATTTCTGGTTAAACAAGGCGGTGGAGCCGGAGGTGGTGGTGGTGGTTGCAAGGGAAGAAGGGTATGGAGATGGAGACATCAGCTGTATGGAACAAGACACAAGAAACAATATTGTGCTATGCACCTACCATGATCATAACAAATGGTGTGTGGCAAGGAGACAACCCTTTAGATTTTTCTCTTCCTCTTTTCATCGTACAGCTAACGTTGGTGGTCGTGATCACTCGCCTTCTGGTTTTTGTTCTGAAACCCCTTCGTCAACCCCGTGTCATCTCTGAGGTCCTGGTAAGTTGAAAATGTTATTTTCTCTTCTTTTTTCGAGAGTTATTAAAAGATGGAAGTTTCTCCAATGGAGGTACCAGATAAAAACGTTTTATACGTTCATTAGATTGCATAAGTTTCAGATAGAAAGTTGCAAAAGATTTACGTTATGATTTTATTTGGCATCAAAATCATGCAAGCTTGTCTTCATCGATGTCAATGGAGGGTGTTCATCATATTCAATTTACAGGGTGGAGTGCTGTTGGGTCCGTCTGTTCTTGGACGAAGCTCATCTTTTGCTAAAGTAATATTCCCCATGAAAAGTGTATTGGTGCTTGAAACAATGGCGAACATTGGCCTACTCTACTTCCTCTTCCTTGTTGGAGTAGAAATGGACATTTCTGTGCTCAGAAGAACTGGGAAGAAAGCACTCGCCATAGCTGTTGTTGGCATGATCTTACCTTTCCTTGTTAGTCTGGCTTTCTCCTTCGTTCTCAAAGGCGAAGAACTGAATCAGAAAGGCACAGCGATCATCTTCCTAGGCGTAGCTCTCTCCGTCACTTCATTTCCTGTTCTTGCGAGAATACTTGCAGAGCTGAAACTCATCAACACAGAGCTTGGCAAGCTCGCACTCTCTTCAGCTCTTGTTAACGACATTTGTGCTTGGGTTCTGCTAGCTTTCGGCATTGCCTTAGGTGAGAACGAAACAGCTTCTCTGGCTTCACTCTGGGTGATATTCTCTAGTGGAGCATTCGTTATCATCTGCATCTTCGTCGTGCGGCCAGCCATTTCATGGGTGATTCGAAGAACACCAGAAGGAGAGACGTTCAGCGAGTTCTACATCTGTCTTATTCTCGCTGGAGTGATGATCTCAGGTTTCGTCACAAACGCCATTGGAACACATGCTGTTTTTGGAGCTTTTGTGTTTGGACTTGTGATCCCAAACGGACCTCTGGGTGTGACACTCATAGAGAAACTTGAGGACTTCGTTTCAGGACTCCTGTTACCGCTCTTCTTCGCCATGAGTGGACTCAAGACTGACATTGGAGCTATCAGAGAAGCTAGTACGTGGGGAATTATGATACTTGTCATCATCATTGGAGGTGCTGGTAAGATTGCAGGTACTCTGATCGTCACTCTCTTTTACAGGATTCCATTACTCGATGGGTTCACTCTAGGATTGCTTATGAACACCAAAGGCCTTGTGGAAATTATTGTCCTCAATGTAGGCAAGGATCAACAGGTACTATTTATATATATTTATATTATCGAACGGATTTGTATGAATATATATATGTATATATACATCCTTTAACATGATCATTGAACATTGCTGACAGGTTTTAGATGATGAACTGTTTACGATTATGGTTATTGTGGCTGTTATTATGACCGCAGTCATCACACCGATTGTGATAACAGTGTATAAGCCATCAAGAAGATCTGTTGCTTACAAAAGAAGAACAATTCAGAAATCTAAACCAGATTGCGAGCTTCGAGTTCTGGTTTGTATACACACACCTCGCAACGTTCCAACCATCATCAACCTCCTTGAAGCCTCTAATCCAACCAAGAAATCTCCAATGTTCGTCTATGTCCTCCACCTTGTTGAACTTACAGGTCGAGCATCTGCCATGCTCATAGTTCACAACACTGAGAGATCCGGCAGGCCGGCACTTAACCGGACACAAGCTCAGTCCGATCACATCATCAATGCCTTTGAGAATTACGAGCAACAGAACACATGTGTCTCCATTCAACCATTGACCGCCATTTCTCCGTACTCAACCATGCACGAAGACATCTGCAACTTAGCAGAAGACAAGAGGGTTGCTTTCATAATCATTCCTTTCCATAAGCAGCAAGGAGTTGACGGAGGTATGGAAGAAACAAACCCTGCACTTAGAACTGTGAATCAGAATCTGCTAGCCAATTCACCGTGCTCAGTTGGGATTCTGGTCGACAGAGGGTTGACAGGATCATTTCGTTTATCAGCAAATCATGAATCTCACCGCATAGCTCTGCTCTTCTTCGGTGGACCAGATGATCGGGAAGCTCTAGCTTATGCATGGCGCATGTCAGATCATCCTGGAATGACACTAGTAGTCATTAGATTCATTCCCGGACGTGAAACAGCTCAATCTGTAAGAGATTCAGAGAGTAACTCGGGCGACATCAGAGCACTACCCTCCGAAACACCCATCGACAAGGGTCACCGACTAGACATGGAGCTTATAAATGAATTCAGATCCCAGAAAGTAAACGATGAATCCATTTCTTACACTGAAACTTTCGCCGACAATGCAGAGGAAACTGTTGCATTAATAAGAGAAATGGGCAATGCTTTTGACCTGTACATAGTTGGAAGAGGACAAGGGTCGACTTCACCACTCATAGCCGGTCTCACGGAATGGAGTGAGTATCTTGAGCTAGGAGCCATTGGAGACTTGCTAGCTTCGTCGGACTTTGCAGCCACGGCTTCAGTGCTTGTGGTGCAACAGTTCGTCGGAATTGGACCAGTGGCTGAGGATAGTGCATCACCTAGGAGTCCCTACCCACTACACGATCCATTTTGCAATGAAGGGCTGATGAACAGTAGGTCACCGATCCCAAGGACTCATCACCATTCTTAATGGTTAATTACAGATCACAGATCAGCTCTAGGATTTCTTACAATAGCCCATCAAGGGAATAGATTCATAATCAAAAACTGTAGAGAATTGCTAGCTCTCCATATCCCATATAAAAGGTGAATGATTACCTAAAGAAGGATATGTAATTAAAGCTCTAAGCCTCTAATTAGTTGGACATGATTTGATTGATTCAAAGTTTTCTTTCATGTCAAGCCAAGTAGACCTCTTATCTTATCAATTGGTTTTTAATTAGCCACAAAATAATTGAGGGTTCATTAGATAAGCACTATTAAGCTATGATGAAATAACCTAATTGGTTTGGACAGTTTAATTATAAAAATCTTAAAATGGTAACTTTTCAATTTCCTTTAATAACCATTGTTGATTTGTTTATTAATTAATCGGTTGATTTTTTAATTTTATTCAATTTTTAATCAATCTTATAACGATTTAATTCCGTTTAAACCTTTTAAATCTTAAATTTTTTATATTACTAATTTAACTTTTAATCTCATTTTTAATATATTGCCTATTAAGTGACTCGCGAATGATAGTCGTTTATGATTAATAGCCCTATATTATAATAAAATAATAAAAATATTAAATTTGTTAAATATTTTTGTAACAGCTTAGATTACCCGCTCACAAATATTGTCCGCTTTAGGTTATCCATCAAGTTAAGGCCCTCAAAGTTTTAACTCTTCTCATATCCAAGAAAATGCATCTATAAGGAAGAGGTATTTGTACTCTTATAAGGCGTACTTCGTTCTCCTCTTCAACTGATATGGGATATCACAATTCACCCTCCTAAGGGCCCAGTGTCTTCGCTGGCACAATAGGTCGAGAACTGATTCTAATACCATTTGTAATAGCCTAGACTACTTGCCCATAGATATTATCTACTTTGGGTTGTCCATCAGCCTAAGGCTCTTACGGTTTTGCTTTTCTTGCACTCAAGAAAACACGTCTGTGGAGAAAAGGTATTCGTAACTTTATAAGAAGTACTTTATTCTCCTCTTCAACTGATGTGAGATTTCATAATTTCGTACTAAACAATGCTTAATTCCTAATTATAACGACGACAATAACAACAACAACAATCTAGCAAAAATATTGCTAAACGCAAAGTATAGGGAGATTTAGTACATGCGACCTTACTCGAAACTAGTAGAGACTTTTTCACCTAAAAGAATAATTCCTAATTATAATACTTTATGTCGTTATTAAGTTTAGGATAAGGATATTTCTTAAAAATATTATCTAAGATTTTCTTTATTAACTACTTCATTTAATAAATACGCTAAAATTGACAAGATTCCTTTATATATGCTATAGCTTATTTTCAAAAACACCTCAGGCCTTGAATTTTGTAACAATATATATCCCTAGGAATTAATCGTAGAGAGCCTGACAATTGCAAATATATTTAATTAGTTGCTCAAAATTAAAAAAGATATATATTTAATTATTAAAAATATTGACCAATGTCTTATTTCTATCATGAAAATGATAGAAGTTGGACTTAGAAAAGGATTTAGATGATAACAATTTAAAATTCTCCAATCACCGTAATTTCAACCTTAGCAATTGATATATCATAGCATCAAGCAAGTCAAGAAACATTTATCTTCTTCATATTATTAAAACACTAAATATTTGATCAAATATTATTAACTAAGGCTTAATCAATGTTGTGAATACTGTACAAGATTTATTACTGGGTTGGATTTTGGTACGATACTATACCAATACCGATCAATACTGGTTACCGTTTCAAGTAATTTTTTAAATTTATGAAATAATTTATGAATTTTTAAAAAAATTGCAAAATAGTCCATTATCATATTGTACAGTTGTACTACATATTTTAAACCCTGTCTCAAAAAATCAAAATAATAAATAATAATCACAATTGATATGAAACAACAGTAATTTTCAGATATTTCATGTATAAATGATAACCACAAGTTATATGAAAAAAAAGACAATCATTATCATACAAATATAAAGTTAAGAAAAATAAAAAGTATTTAAAATATTATAATTTCAATTTTCATTATATAATAAATAATAATTACATCAAAACATCCAATAGAAAGAATAATAAATATCCTTAACTCTCAAATTATTATAATTTACAACAAGAGTTCGTGATAAGAAAACAACAAAGTAGAATTGAAACATGAAACAAATATATATATTAGTTAATTTACTATCAATTAAATATATTATATATTTAATTTTTAAAAAATTTGAAAATTTAGTAACTTAGTCCCTATATTTTTCAAAATTTTCGATACTGACTGATATATAGCCGGTACTATAAATACCAGTCGGTATTAGATACAATAGACCGATACCGACCGATATTTATACCCAATATATAAGTACTCCTATTTCGTACCGTTCTCTAGCCAGTACGATACGTAATTCATAACAATAGTGAACAAGATTTGACAAATCGCGTCGAATTTGAATCTGACTTGATCTTTATCTTCTCTAACGATAAAAAATATTTTTCCATAATATAAACTAATTTATACTTATCAATTTGCTTTTTTTCAAGATAAAAGTCATTAAAATCAAATTATTTATTTTTATTTCATCTTTTAACAAAGCTAAGGTACAATTCATTACACAATATTAGGAAGAAAAAAAACAACTTCTTGAAAAAAAGGGTAACTAAAAAAAAGAAATACAAACTTTGACTAAAAAAGCATCGTGACAACATCATGGTGTAAGGAATTTATAGTTGACCAAATTCTTCATATAGAAATTTTATATGAATAGTAAAAACAGCTTCTAGTTGAAGGTTGAATTGTTCCTATGCAAGACAAAATAGTATTCAAAATCTCTCTCTTACCTTAATCACTTGTCCCTTTCTCTTGGGTTATGATCTTAATTTTCATTATAGTTTTTTAAATAAAAAAATGGCTTAGTTAAACTTTTGTTTTTGGTTTTTACGTTTTATTTTTGTACTTTATAATTTGTAAAATTGTAAAAATGGTTTTAATTTTGATTTTTTGTCATAACTTAATTTTATTGCTAATAAGATAAATTTTATTTAATTATTTAACTTAATAAACATTTGTATTGATAATAATAGTACTTGAATTAATCAATTTATCCATATTTGTATATATTCTATAATGGGTAAATCTTTAATGGGATCGAGTCCTCCTACTTATGCTCGCTCGATCGAGCTTATCGTACAAGACTTGTCTAGTGCGATATATCTAGTTGCTGTGATTTGCAGTTTATTGCGTCAATCTGAAAATTTACCCTGTACGCATTCAAATGATAACAGCTACGGATTTCTCAGTTCCAAAAAAGGAAGGATCGAGTCACTCAATCTACTACTTACTAGTCTTATAAAACTTATAAATCTTAATAATTTAAAAGGTCTCGGGTCGAACTTATAAATAACTAATTAAAATGAACCGTTATTTGTTAATTTATTACATAATTTATTAAAAAAATATATTTTACGACAATTTATGTATAGATCAAATGTATTGAACAAATGGTAGGTATTAAAGTTTAGGTAGTCAAAAAGTCACATGTCACTATATTCCCTTCTTCGCACCTAACCATAATGTTGTTTAAGTCAAAATTTTGGATTGGAATAATCTTAGTCGTTGAGGTTTACTAAAACCTTTAATCATACCTTTTTTTGTCACCCTAACTTTTCATATAATTACAGTAACAATAATAACAATATAGTAAAAATTATGTTTATTGCGGGATTTGGACAAGTTTAGAAGTATGTTGCTTTACTCTTAACCGATAGAGATCTTATGTTTACCCTTTTTTAAAAAAACATGTTCGATCGGATTCAAAATTTAAAAAATTTATGAACTTAAATTGAACCAGACTTAAACCTGAGTTTTTATCTTTTTTCTTGTTTAATAAGTTCAAACCTTTTAAGGCTACGTTTGAATCTGCAGTGAGGTAGAGATAAGTACTTATCTAACATAGTTTTCAAACACAGTCACATGTTTGGATTTGCGGGCGAACAACTGAAGGTTGGAGAAAAATGCGATTCCACCGCAGAAATTGGTAAGCAGAAAGGAGGTTGCGGTAAAAAAGTACTTATGCGGTAAAAATTTTACTTTCCATTAATAACCTTCTGATAATTATTATTTTCTATTATACCATCAATTAATAGAATTTATTTTATTTATATTTTCTTATTTATAATTTGAATTTATATAACTAATAATATATTTTAATGAAATATTTTATTTACTAAATTTATTTTATTTTATTTATATTCTTATTTAATGTTTTATTATTTATAATTTTAAGTTTATATGACTAATAATATATTTTTTAATTATTTATGCAATAATCAATAGTTTATTCAATCAATGAATTTTTTAGTCATTTTATATATTTTCAGCAACCGTAACCGCACTTGCCAAACACCTATCAACAGTAACTAAAACAACAATCTTAAGCACATAAGTACTTGTTGAGAATAAGTATTTATAATTTCAGCAGGTTATCAACCGTTATCACTCCCTAAACCAAGTCTAAATTAACCCGATTGGGTTTTTTTGAACCTATTAAGAGATGCTTATCAAGTTTTGTCTAAAATCAACAAATAAAATTCATTTTAGTCATCTTTGTGTTTGAATTCATGTTTCATACAAAAAATTCAAAAAAATTATGAATTTTTAATAAAATCGAGTTTCAAGGTAAACTCAAATTTATGAATTAAATTCGGGTGCAAGACGGAGTCCGGTTCAACCCGACCCACTGTCACGTGCTATATATTACCCTTACAAGTGCAAATAAAGCTTAAGCCTAAAAAGGCAACAGGTATCCAACAAAGACAAGGTAGTTCTGGTTATCCTCTTCTCTGTTCAAGTTCTGCTTCCTCCAAATTATTGATCTTCGCATGCATCTTGTGACCAAAACCTATTCACTCTCTCTCTTTCTCTGTTTCTTCTTTCTTGGTGTCAAGTACAAATTTAATTTTCTTGTCAAGTGGGGCAGATTCAAAGTTGAAGTAAGGACATTAACAATAATTTTTTGCAATTTAGGTGGGTCAGTTTGACTCCATTGATAGCCGCAGGAAAAGGGCTCAAAGGGGACCATTCAAACACATGATTATTCTATATTATTAGCTTCATCCTCTTCCAATTTCACTGAGATAAGGTTAAGCCCTTGTTTGGTCCCTTCTGGTGCTTGTATCTTGCCGTTCCCATCTGATTCCTCCAACTAAGACTGGCCTTTTGCCGCCATCTATCTGTCTCTCAAAACGCCTATCTGTCACTGTCTGCCATTGCCGAAGTTTAAGCTCCCTGAAAGTGTTTCTGAACACTCCCCAAGTTTTTGGGTATATATTGGAGGTGAAAAGCTTTGATCTTTGGTCCATTTGCTTTTTCTTTGGGTTTGAGTGTCTCTTTCTTATTGGTTTCTTGAGCTAATTTGATAGCTCAGTTCCCACTTCTGTGAAAGTTGATGCTCATTTCCTCAACTTTTAGCCTCAGGATTCTGAATTGAAAAAGAAAACAGTTCACTTCCACCATCCATTTTTAGCATTGTTTAATTCATGAGTGCTTTTACAAGATTTGTCCTTTATGATTCTTACCTTCTTGCATTGCTTATTCTAACTATCATCTTCCTCATTTCCTGTGAACTTTTGGACGTTGTTAGCACTTAACATCCAATTATTAGATTCTGAAATTTTCAGCCAATAACATCAACTTTTTAACATTAAAGCTTTTAGGTTCTTCAATCTTTGATTTCGTTCCTTGAAAGAACCTGAAATGCCCATACCCCACTTGTTCAGGTGTCCAATTAGTCTGGACTTGTTCAAAGATCCAGTGACTCTGTGTACAGGCCAAACTTATGATAGATCAAGCATAGAAAAATGGCTTGGAGCAGGTAATCTCACATGCCCTGTTACAATGCAGAAGCTTCATGATGTATCCATGGTGCCTAATCACACTCTTCGTCATTTGATCGATCAGTGGCTGCAAATGGGTCCTCGAATTGACCCTGATTACTTGTCAGCAATGGAGTGTTTATCTTATCTTAAACACAACCTTGAATCTCCAGATGTTACCCTGGAGAAGAAGTTTCTGACACTCAACAGGATCCAAGCTCTAGCAGAAGAATCACTATCTAATTGTTCTTACTTTCTGCAACTAGACTTCTTACCTTTGTTGCTTAAACTACTTTTTGGAACCAGATTATTCCCAGAACGTGTTATGTTTGTGGAGCAAACACTCTGTTGCATCCTAAAGTTGCTGTCTCTTGGAGAATATGAGGCCTTAAACGTGCTAAAAGAAGAGTCCACTATGCGATCATTTCAAGTTTTATTTGATCATGGAAGTTCCATGATCAAGGGCGGTTTGTGTTATCTTATACAGAGAATATCATCGTCTCCTGAGACAAGAGAACTTTGTCTGATGCTTGGAAAACGCCAGGAACTCTTATATGGCTTGGTGCTTGGTGCTCTTCATCAGAATCACCAGTTATCAGATTCTGCAATTAAAGCCATATCTGGACTATGCTCCTTGGAATCAAACAGAGAGAATTTGGTTCAACAAGGTGTTATAAATGGTCTATTAACATACATGAATAATACTGGAAGCCATGAAAAAATCTTGGCAGCTAAGGCAATGGCCACAATTGAGCTTCTGCTAGACCTGGAAAGTGCCAGGGAAGGAGTGATCAACAGCCCAAATGGAGTTGAAACCATAGTTAAGATGGTTTTTCGGGTTTCAGATCATGAGGGAAGTGAAAGTGCCATTAACTCTCTGATTATACTATGCACAGCATCTTTACAGTCAAGGGAAGAAGCAATATGTGCAGGAGTATTAACTCAGCTGCTCTTGCTTCTGCAGAGTCAGTGCAGTAGTAGGACCAAAACAAAAGCAAGAATGCTGCTAAAGCTGCTGAGATCCAAGTGAGATGAACTACCAAAACATCAGTATACGAGAAAAAAAGTATAGTTTCTGCAGAACTTTGGAGCATGGTGTCTTGGTCTCTATATGGTGTATTTGCTTATGTGAAGTGTCAATTTATGTACCTGTAGCATTCATCCAATCACCTGAAAGACCCTCCAAGCTGAGGGTATCATAATTACACAACAGTTTGGCAATTATGAAGCAATCCATTGCAGATAACCATTAAATTTTGTGAGATAAAGCTCCAAAATTGACTCAAAGATTCAACCTTTCTTTGAAATTTTTATAATAGATTTTTTTAATTGTACCTATTCAAAGAGGGGATAACATAATCCAAGTGAATCTGATAACAGAAAAGAAGCCCTGTTTTTCGTTCCAAAGGACAGGACAACATCGTTCATGGCAATTTCAGAAATTTTGATTTGCGGGTTTGAATGGATTAAGATTTCCAAATTTGCGTTCATTTATTTTCTTATATATATATATATATATATTAGACAAATTGATCTGCTTATTTGGCTTACTAGAAACATCAAAGCAGTAGATTAGTGTGCACCTTTCCGGTTAGAATATTGACCTAAGAGCACATCTCTGACACGCCATGTTAAAGAAAACAGAGTAGTCTCTGTAAGTTCGTAGATGACCGCAAAAGTGGTCACAGGAGTCAACAATCAAATATTTTAAATATGCCCTTTTAATAATTAAAGGTTGAAGGCACTTGCAGATAATCTGGAAAAACTAAGGCACTTGCAGATAATCTGGAAAAACTAGTCCCCATTTTCGGTTGTAAATGAGCAAGGAAGGATGAGAACAAGTACTTTCTTTGTTAACCAGAGGCAAGGGAAAAGAAAAAGCTGAGCCCGCACGATAGCTCTGATACAGTACTGAACAATCGACCACACGTTTGGATTAAAAATGTCAAAAAGTTGTTGCCCACAGTTTCAGAAGTTTATTGTGGCATAGTGTCATCATTTTCTTCACGGCCTACTTTAGAGCCTAACTCAGTAATGTTCAGCACACAGGAATTGCTCTGTTCCCATTCCTTTTCACAATAAATTAATCTCATTGACAATCTTCGCAAGTGAAAGGTGACCAACAAATTCCAAAATGGTCACATCAGGAATATAGGATGAGTCTTTTCAATCGTCACGGTTCCACACTCCAGAAGATACTGACTAGATTTAGGGGCACTTGCTTACTTTACTTTACATATGAGAGGCGTGTATATCGAGGATTGAACACGGCTCCCATAGTGAATTCATTCCTGCCCGTATACTTGTCCACGTAAAAGGCTGCTGCAAGAACTGCACGTAATTCTGTTATGTAGTGAAATGTCAGAATATGAGCCACTGAAAGGTAAAAGAATAATACAGTACCAGAGCTCAATTTCAACATAGCTTGAGAATGCAAATTCCTTAAGAAGTACCTGGACATGCTTTCAAAGATATTAACATATCATCCATCTCTGGCCGGTCAACTTTAGTTCAAAAGGTGTTAATCTCCCCCTTCTTCCAAACCTCCATCACGAAACTCCCAACTGAGCCAAAAAGAAAATTTTTAGCATCTCTGCAATTGCTTCTTCTCTACCTTGGAAAACATGGATGACTAATTATCTCCCAAATGTTGATACTCTAAGAATGCGAAGTCCACAGTTTCAACTAATTAGAAGCACAGTCAAGATTTCATGTGTCACAATAAAGTTCTAAGAATATCAGTGCAGCACATAAAAAAGGGTAAAAAAAGAAAAGGAGAACAAACTAATCGTTTAAAGCAATTATGCCGGAAGAAAAGCAAGTTGGTTAACACTTTTTTTAGGGGATAGGAAGTTACCAGAGAATTACGATTTTTATACCTTCATTTCCATGAACTGAAATCAATCGACTGGAGTGATATATTTCCAACATATATATCTTTTAAGTGTTGTTTACATAACCCAATTCTCCTTTTATTCAAGCTGGGATGGATACAAGTTGAAAATCCCGTCTTCCATGCTGGAAATTTCTGTCTTTCCATCACATGTAGAGTGTAAACATTAGGAGCAGCAATTGAACACCCCATAACAAAACAATTGCATGGCCGCGACTGACTCACTTTTCTTGCTAATGACAGTAGGCACACTCCACTATATGAAATTCCATATGACAATGCCTCATCGTCTCCAAAAGTTGCAGAATTTGATACCTCATTGGCCAAATTTTGCTCTATCTCTTGGGTAGAGGGGATTCTGCTTAGCTCTAGATCAAATTTTTTCTCTATTTCAATTTCATGAATCCGATACTTGGCTGCTAATGTGCGAATGCAAGATTTCCTAACTTGGTCCCGCATTATCAGCTTTATTTCCTCAAAATTGTCACAATGCGAATACCATCTGAGCCAACGGTGAGCAATACCAGAAAACCAGTCAATGATATGACTGTCATCTTGTAATATAAGTTGACGTGCCATGCAGGAGTGTCCTTGGGACGTGATCAACCCATATCTTAAAAGGCGCTTCTGGATTTCATTGACAGGAGCCAGGATTCGAGTGATGGTTTCAGCAGGTAAGCTGGAATCCTTTAGAAGATCAAGAGTTGTAGCTGTCTCTGATTGAACATATTCTTCTGCCTGTTTTTGAAAATCATAATATGAGTCTCTTAATTCTTGGGGAAGGGCTGGTTCCACAGCATGCTTGGACAAGATGAATTCCTGACTCTTTGCAAGTTTTGCTTTGACGTCTTGCATCCATATTTTAAGCAAATACTTGTACCAGTGATCAGTTTTCATTCCCGGTTTACGGAAACAGGATATTTGGCTCAAAGTTGAGCTACTATCAGCTAGATGCTTGATCTCTGACTCTTTGACCTTCTTTAGACCATGAGCCAACCACTTTTTCCCAATTCTCACCATCCCAATATCCCATGCCTCTTCCTTTTGTGAAGCATACAACTTCACTTTGTCTTTTAACTTGTGAACAACCCTAACAGCAGGGCTTTCTCTCACAGTTCTTTTGACCAATGTACCCAAGAAGCGAATTCCTTGAGGTCCTGTGCCAGGTAATATTTCTGTTTGACAATCTACATCCAAATACAAAGAATTATGCAGGAAATTAACTACATCAGTCCTGAAACCATGGGCAACTTCTTCAGTCCCAGAAACTGCAAAAAACAGCTCATCCATGAAACGGCAACAATGAATTCTTGGACCAGAATTGTTATCATCTCGGATTGCTATATTATTGCCTTTTAGCTGTCTCCTAAACCAGTTCCGTAACTTGGAATTGGCATGTGCTTCACCACTATGCAGTCCTGGACTGAGAGCTTCATATTTCATGGAAAGTCTGAAAAATTCACGGTCGAACATGTCGAGGTATATGTTCATTAGAATAGGAGACAACGCCCCCTCTTGTGGTAGACCATGTCCTTTTGGAAATCCCCCAAAGTCTACATTGATTACATCAGCATCAAACATGCTTCTGAGTAAATTATATAAGCGGGGGTCTTCTATCTTGTCCTCCATTATGGTAATAAGTCTATCAAAGATAGAAGTATCCATGGTTTTGTTTATGATTAAAGTAAACCACCAATTAATATTAGAGATCTCTTTGTTGATGTACTTTGTTGCTGTATGATGCCCCCTTCCACTTCGACAACCATGAGAAACCTTAGAAAAGTGAGGCCTGTAAACAACTTCCAATACTATTCTAATGGCTTCTTGAACGACCTTCAACTTCAATTTCGGAAGGACTAGAGCTTCTTTTGTTTCACCCTTTGTTGAAATAGTGGAGCTGTTTGCTTTAAAATCAAAATTCCCACTCAAGAGCTCTTTTGCCGAGGATTCAAAAGAGATATTGTCAGCAGTTGATGCAACATCAACATTGGAGTTTAGTCTAACACAATTGTAAGCATCTTCAAGGGTTTGTGGATTCGCAATTACATTTTCCACTAGGTCTTGAAACTTCCCATTCTTATATTGCTCCTTCACCCTTTTCTTTATGCTGAGTTCAAGTGATCTCTTAAGCTCCATGCGACTCCTGGGCCTTCCCTTGTCAGGCTCAGAAGATTCCTCGATAAGACAAGCTAAATCCTTAGCTAATGCCATCGTTCCAGAACCTTTATGGATGATATCGCCACGTTTTGGGACCGCAGAATAATGAGTAAAAGCTTGCTTTTGTCCTAGAGATACACCTGCTTCAACATATAAATAGTTAATCAGAAGCAGTTCTTACAAATGAATAATTGAGTTAAGACGACAATATCAAGCTCATTCAAATATATAAAACTCCATTTATGTATTGGCCATGAATTCCAAAGATTAATCTATGCAAATAAGGATCATAATAGCTTTGACGTAATGTAATTAATTGCATGAAGATAGAATACAGTGATTGTAGTTTTCATACTGGATTATCTTTTATAAGTAACGCTTTGCACAAATTTTTGATGATTATCTAAGAAATTGTTCATGCAATGGCTTTATGTGCCTAGTCGAGTGTTTTAATCATACAAAGCACTTACCCTTCTTAGGAATGCTTAATAACAAATCAACTCTACAAAGATTCCTTCGTTGCAGCTTGACATACCTCGCCAAATAACCAACATACAGACTGCGGAGACCCACTAGCCACATTGAGTGATAATCACCTAAGAAGCAAGATGATTCACCCTCCATTAGCTTGATCAACATTCACCATAACTTCAACCAAAAATGATGGAACACGATTAAGTACAAACAATAAGAGACTAAGAAAAGCCAACAGAAACAAGTAGAATTTGCCACAAAGTTCCCAACTTTGAGCCCCAGAATCTACTGAAATGATCCAAAAATTTTACTTCAGAGGCATTTCATCGAATATATGGTATGCAAAGTGGACCAAAATACCTTCCTTTACATTTGTTAAGGAAACTAGCATCAACTTTTCAAAAAAACTATAGAAATAATATAATTTTCACTATTGAATAGGCAAATATGCAGAAACGTTCCTCCTAAGGCAAAAATGCTTGGAATTGTCACTGAAAATATGCTCTCAAACAATACGAGTTTTTCACTGTTCCATTATTTGGTATGCACAAACGAAAATAACCCAAGATATTATTCTTTCAAGAAACCAACTTTTTCATTCGCATCATCGTCTAGTTGTCAGAAAGGCGAGCGAGCATTCGAGGCAGTCAGATAAAACTTGGCCCAAACAAGCATAAAAACAAGCTGAAAAAAAACAAAACCAAGACAGACTTCGGTTAAAACGAACTTTAACTAAGCTTATCATCAAAGTTGTGTCCTTCAATGAAATCAAATTGAAGTTCCGAACCAACATTGTTATAGTCTTACAAATAGAGTACCTCAACACTGATGAATATGAACGTTAAACAAAGCGAGTGGACTTAGAGACAGAGACAGAGACAGAGACAGAAAGAGAGACGGAGAGAGGAACGATTACTTTTGTATTATAATTAAATATGATTACCAAAATGATTTATAATTATTGGATTATCCTTAAATTGATAAAATGTTAATAACTCTTCTTCTTTTTTTAACAAAGGAACCATAACTGCTATTATTTGAATATGCACTAAATAAATCTTTGGATTAAAACAATAACTTACAAATTACACCAATCGAATATTTCGTACTATATAAACCTTGTACAACATATTCAATAAAAAAAAACGTAAGTAAAAGGATTCGAACACAAGAGACCCCACTCTATTAATTCAACCAAAGGAGGGGCTATTAATAACTCCCTGCTTAAGTTTAATAAATATTATTAATATCAGTATAAAGCAATCTGAAATTAATAAATAAAATTGAATTAATTTTAATAAATTAATTTAATATATTGATGTTATTTGTTATTAATTATATTTAAATTTATATTTATTAAATATGGTGTATTGTTTAATTTTAGATCATCTATAACCAATTTAAATTAATTATGTATTTTGTGTTAATTAATTGAATTTTTATTAGAAATAGGTAAACTTTATTTTTAAATTACCGTTAATTTCTCAAAAATTAAACAAATATTTATTTCGCTAATAATTAAATTAACTTAATTTATGCAACATTTGGATGTTAACTTTTACCAACAACAACAACAACAACAACAAAAATACTGCTAAAAAGTAGGATTCAATGAGGTTTAGTAGTAATACTCTTATCCCTAATTGGTTGAGAGACTATTTCCAAATTACTCATATTAAGTGTTATTAAAATTCTTAAAATTTCCAATTCTTAAAAATCTAATTTTAATTCTATATTTAGTTAAGGGGTTTAAGAATATGATATAAGAATCTATTAAATTATTATTCATTCAATATATTTTTTTGTAAATTTATTTAAATAAGAATTTTTAATCATTATCTTTCAATTGTTTTTATATATTATATATAATATATCACAAATTATGTACATTAAATAAGTCAATGGGTCACTAATTTAAAATTAAATGAGTAATTTAACTCTAAATGTTAGCATATTTGATGAGGACATCCCAACGAATGTTAGAAGAAAGTGATGAGATGTTGGACACACAACTAATATGGAAAGGGCATATTTTAGGGTTCATATATACATACCAAGCAATTTCACCCCCTACTTGGTGGAGTCAGAGACATAGAGTCAAAAGTTTCTGTGTTCGAATATCCCGACCTATACTCTCTGGATTAACCCTGTCGTATATAACTTGTCTAGTGCAGAATACTCGGTTGACATGATTTACAGGCTATTGTATCAATCAAAAGTTTATTCAATGCACATCCAAAGAATAGCAACTATAGATTCATTAGCTCTAAAAGCATCATTCCTTTTACATAATGGTTCAAATAATGAGATGGGCCTCTTTAAAAAAATTTCTAAAGATTGACCTTCTTAAAATTTTTAAGCAGAATTACTTTATAGGTAACAAAAATATACTTAATTTTAAAAATAACAAATCAATTTAATCTAATCGAATTAAAAAATAAAAATTTAAAATTAATTAAACTTTAGATTAAAGTGAAATTAGAGGATATTGATTCAAATAAAATATAAAAACGATATTATTTTAACTCAAAATTCAGACTAAAACTCAAATTAAGTTGAAATAGAAAAAGAATAAGTCAAAAAGCTTTTTTTAACTCTATTTAATTATAATATATATTCTATATTGAGTGCTTAAACAAGTTTTTTTTTCATGTTAAATTCATTTAGAGTTGGCATAATACACTAAGGGTGCTTGGTTAAGGGGATTGAGAATGAATCTATGGATATAAAATGAAAAATGTAGGTTGGTTATTTATTATGATTGAATGAAAATTTTTTTGATATCCCACTTTCGGTGTTACTCTATACTTCTCACATAAGAGAGGAATGATTTTCATTTCTTAATTAACAAGTAAGTGTCACGATAAATATCACAGGCCTAACACTTATATATGTTTTTAATTTTTAATTAAATATAATTAATCGATTGAAATATAATTAATTAATTAAAATATATATATTAAGTAGTTAATTATAATGTAATTAATTAATTAAAACATAACAAATTTTTATTTCTCACTATTTTTAACAAATTAACCGCTATCAACGATAATGACAGTCATTCATTCCTCTTAACCAATCATCATAATTATAATAATTATGTCTATTTTTATTCCTCACTATATTCATTCTCATTCTTATTATCATTTTCCGATGTGAACCTCTAACTCATTATATTGTATGATTTTAATAAATAAAAATTTAAAAATTAATTAAACTTTAGATTAAGGTCCAATTTGAGAGCCAAAAAAAATTGTTATTTTAACTTGAAATATAGACTAAATTTCAAACTAAGTTAAAATTTAAAAACCGATTAAATCGGACCCTCTACCAATTCTGTTAATTCTAATATATATTTTATATTTAATCTTTAAACAAGTTCTTTTTCCATGTTAAATTTATTTGGAGTGAGGCATAATACACCAAATCATTGTATCATCTTGGCCATTATCATATCCTAAAAGAGGAACATACCCAAAACCATTCACCAAATCCACACAACATTCGTTTATGGTTTCATTGCAAAATCTAGTGTCATGAGGCTAAAGAAAATTAGCCTCCATCCTGATGTATACTTCTCAACAAAGACATAAGATCAACAAGATGACACTCACCTAACTTACTTGTAAATTGTAATTAGTCGGTAATGAAAATGTGTTAAATTTATCGTTATCATTTAGTTCGGGTACGGTACAATATGAAAGCGATCTAGAAGGGGGGTTGAATAGATCGTCTAAACTTTTTCGCAGAGCTCTACACAAAACACGGAATTAATACACAAGAAACAATCAAATTAAACAAATGAAAAGAGTAGGGAAGAAAAGCAAAC
>JANZXR010000172.1:653090-711481 GCA_027575705.1 Erythroxylum echinodendron
AAACAGCTAATTTTACTAAACATCTCTAACAAACAGCTAATGTAATCCACTGGTCAAATCAGCTGATAGAATAAGCTATCAGCTAATAGCTAATGCAATCAGTCGATTGCCAAAGAAGGCCTTATTGTCCATTTCCATAGTAAAATAAATTTTCTTTTATGATTTTACTATTTTTAAATATATAATTTAATATTTAAAAAGTTTATTTGTATGATATAATTTAAAATTTTAATAAAATTATATACATCTCCCTTTAATAAAATAGTAGGGTTATTTTTAAAAATTATAAAATTAAAATATCAAAAAATTAATGTGTAAGCTTTTTTATTTTTATTTTTATTATTAATTATATCTCTTTCTAATTTAATTACACTTTTATTTATATCCTTATCATCAATAAATAGTGCAAAAAGTGATGGAACTCAGCAGATGTTGATATTGATGGAAATGGCCCAAAAATTAATTAAATCAAGCCCTAACTAAATTTTCGACATAACTAAATCAATTAATAACTAAATTTTTGACATAACCGAATATAATTGGTAAGATAAGAGATTTAAGATTTGACAGATTAAATTGGTATTAGACCGTCATAAAACTGACTAAATATTGAATAAAATTAAAGAATTTAAAGTATGACTGAAAGAGATTGTCTTATCTAATCGAATAATTTGAAGTTTAATTAAAAATAATATTTTAATTAATTTATAAGAAGTTATTAATTTATAAAATTGATAAATTAATTAATAAATGGATCAAATTTTAATAACATAACTATTAAAATAAATTAAACCGAAAAGTTAAAAATTGAACTGAAAATTGGACGATTTAAAATTTTTTCAGATAACCAAATCGATAGAGCGATATGCTTTATTTTGTAATTAGTAAGAAACAACAAAAATTAATCAAATATAATTAAATTTATATTATTTTTAATACTTTGTACATATCACTCCACCTTTATTTTCTTTTTATTAGAAAAAAACATGACTATGAGAATTTGTGAAAAAACAACTTGATACCATAGACAACTGGAATCAATACACAAAGAAGAGACAATTTCCAATTGATGCTTCCACATGCATTGTTGCCCATTCTTGTAATCATCAAGTTGTTTGGTGCAAACTTGTGTCCTTATTATGCACCAATCTCTATTTTTTTCACCATCACTTTAGAATCAATAATGTAAACAACCTTTCCATCGATATTAACTCCGATGATTAAGAATGCAAAACTAATCGATTGAAACAAAACTTGAGAGGTGACGGAGAATTAAGGATGCAAAACCATATGTCTTAATCACTCATACACTTCAAAACATTCTGTATATCTTGATATTTTCTAATCCAAGAGCATTGGAATACCTACTAAGCTTGCTGCATTTCGATGTTGTTCTTGAGAGGAACATAGCCCCAGTTGTATCCTTCAAGCTGTTCTGATAAGGTGGGTTTATCAATAGTCTCATGGTGATAGGATTTGCAGACCAAATACAGAACTGTTTCAACCACAAGACCAATAAGAACCACCATTACCATCAACAACAAGCAAGCTAGTCCCACGCAAAACTTGATCAACATGCTCATAGGCCACACATGCAACACAAGAATCTCATAAAGGGTCTGAGTTCCTCCAAAAAATGCTCCAAGTACAATGAAGAGAGCCACAGCAACTCCTGTTTTACCCTTCAACAAGTTATTGCTCTTCTTCAAGGCTTTAATCCCATAAACCTCTTCTAAGACCGAAATAACACTACCCAAGTGCCAAACAATTGTAATATACACGAGACCAGCAAAGTACAAGATCAAGAGAGTTACCAGAATCACAATTGCAATAGCTCCAACATGATCTGCAAATATGGAAACCCACAGAACAAACATGGCTCCTGCTACTATGATGAAGACGAAAACCAGAAGGTAACTCCATAGAAAAGTGACCAAGAGTCTCTTCCAAACCTTTGGAATCACACTCATGACCTTCTTGAAGGTCACAGACTTGGAGGTGTATATGCAAGCTATGGTATAAACAACAGCAGCTGTTGATAGAAGAGAAAGGATCAGAAGCACAAAGACAAATGCAACCTTGAAGAGACAATATGGAAGCCATCTCCGGACTAAAAAATGGCGGAGCTCGGAATAGTTTGGAAGACCAAGTTGATCAGATTCATCGAAACCTCTGTAGCCAATCTTGGAGAAAAGGGCCTCAGAGATATGGTAATGGACAAAGAAGATCAGGCAAAGAGGAAGTATAAAAGCTGAGCTTATCTGGGTGAAGATTTTTCTCCATGAAAAGACGATCTTTAAAGATTCTTTGAAGATGCCAAAGAAGCCATAGGATCTAAGCTCGTGTTGCTCTTTCTCCATTGATCTCTTCTCTTCTAAGCTTTTGTGTTTTTCCGATGAATGTGATGATAGTAACTAAATGCTAAGGTATGTGTCTTAGGGACTCATTATATATAGAATGATTACAGTCTAAATGCCCCCACTTCTTCAAGTAAATTACCGGACTTATTTTCAATAGTTTTATATCCAACAAATAGCTTGAAATTGACTTTGTTTCAAATATAGAATATAGTTTTCTTTATTATTAATTTTTGGATAAAAACCCCGAATTTTCTATAATTTAAATAATTTTAAAAAATCATTTATACTTTAAAATTCTTGAAAATGAAAGAGAACTATACGTGCTGTAAATATCACATATGAAATAATTAAATAATATTAATATTAATTATTAAATGCAATTATTCGAGTTAGATTCTGTTTATTGATAGGGATGACAAACCAAGGCTGGCCATGGGCTAGCCCTGCCCTATCCGTCAGCTTTTGGCTCCACTTGTTATTTCTAAAACGACCTCATTTTAGAAGTTTTTCGTTTAAAAAAATAAATGGCAGACCCGACCCGACTTAACCCATTGATATCCCTATTTATTGGATAGTCAAATTAATCTCTATTTATTGGATAGTCAAATTAACAATATTTGATTAGTTTATATATCTATATATTTCACTGTTATTTTTTAAGAAAATTTTAGAAAAATAAAATTTACTAAAAAGTTTAAAAATATAAAGGTATTTCAATAATTTTAAAAATTACTTAAACTTGTGATAGATTAACAATCCTATGTAATTTACCCTAATTTTCTTATTCCATTCACTAAACATATATTAAATATTTTTAAAAAAAAGTTTTGAGTGATTATGTCATCATTATTATAATAACAAAATTTTTAATTTTTATTTAATATTAATGACATCAAATGATAATCATATAATTTGTTTATTCGACATTTTACTTATAAGGAATAAAACTCGATATTGCATGGGCTAGTAAATATTTTTATTTTTCTTATTTCAAACTAATTTTGAAAATAATCTCTCTAATAGTTAGAGATAAGATTACGTATATTAGACCTCTTTAGACTTTACATTTAGTAGGATTTGTTATTTTTGTTGTTTTTTATTTGAACTAATAAATGAATTAAAAATTTTGATATTTTAATTGAGATTTATGCAAAAATACATGAAGTATTGCTTTAATGTGAAATTAATTGAAATAGACAAAATACAAATAAGACACAAAGCTTAATAAAGAGTAATAAATACTCATATTTTATTTTAATTGGTATGATAGGAAGGTTGGTCAAGTTAGAAAACGATGGATTAGCAACTTAGCATCAATGACACGCATGGAATACTATAGGCTTCGTGTCAATTTTTGTATTAAAAATAGCTATGCAATTTTGTATTTATTCAAATATTTTAGGAAGACGCCGTTTTAGAAACTCTCGTTTTTTATTATTTTTCTTTGATCAAATAAAAATATAAAATTTAATTAAATTTAAATATATTTTTTTCATAATTTGTATTCTTCTGTCATGTTTCTATCATGTTCTGTTACATTTATGTGAATCTATGAGATTTAACAGTTTGGAACAATGAACAGAAGATTTGATGTGTAAAAGCATGACACAAATGTTCCTCTCATCATTAATCATATTGTAGTGTCTCTTCCTCTTCATTTTCCATCCATTGAAAAAAAAAAAGCAACATCAGTATCATTTATGTTTTATTTGACATACCATCCCAAATTGTTCTTCATCCAAAGTTGGTTTTGTTTGAAAGTAATCTTAAGATTCTTTGTTATGAATGCTTACTTTTGCATGATCTTCCTCTTCATGGAACTGATGCAGTCTTTTCTTGGATGTGACAAACACAGTAGAATCTGATTTTCATGAGGACAAAAGCTTCATAGAAAGTTTTCTGTATGTAATCTGAAGGCTAAGCTTGGCTTAACAGAAGTTTTTGGATGGTTTCTGATAGTCTCTTCATGACTAGAATTATTGAAAATATGCAAGATTTTGAAGATTCAGAAACCATAATCTGAATGAAGAACTGCTGCAAAATGATGAGTTAACTACTCATAGCAGAAGTGAACTGAGTTCCATTAGAAGATAGATACAGGTTTTTGAAGATGGATTGGAGAAGACAAAAGTTGAACTCTTCACCATTTCCAAAAAACATTGGAACCGCACTTGTATTTATCCTTCCCTTCGCATTCCAACGCCAAATCATCAGACAAGAATGGAACTTTCTGCAGAAAACAAAGAAAACCCAATTAGAAGACGATCACCAGGACTCTGAAAATCTATAGAAATCAACTAGAGGAAGCTTGTATGCGATAAAGTCTGCACCTTTTGCTTGGCAAGATCTTGGCAACCAGTAAAGTTCTCAGGGAACTTGCAGGATCCAAATTCAACCGTATATGCTCTGGCAAAGTTTGCACCACTTGTGGCCAACCTCTTCTTGTCATTCAATTCCTACAAAAAGAAAATCCCACCTTTAACTAGGTAAAAATGAGAGATTGATATGAGCTCCAAACACAAAACCATCAAAATTATGCAGATTGATTACCTTGTTGGCTTTGCTTTTTTCAAGGTAGTCGTCAATGACACCAGCATTTGCAGAAGAAGAAGCAGCAGCAGCAGCTGATGTGAAGAGGGTGGCTGCAAGATAAAGCATAGCAGCTCTCCTTCCTTCACTTCTCTTGGATTCTTTTGGATCATAAGCTTTACTTTGTTGGGCTCTGATCACAGGCAATTTTTGACCAGAAACTATGGTGGAAGCCATTGAAGAAGGCATGGAACCAATCTTTGCATAAAGCTCTGATGATCCAGTCCCTGAAATGGCATAGTTGCAAGCCAAAACACTCGAGTTCATAGCTGCCGTTGCTTCTGTAATTTCTCAACAAATCGAAAGTGGTTTGTCAGTATATTGGTTTGTTTTGATAAGTAGTGAAAATGTGGAAGATTGGGATGCTTGTATGAGCTAAAAGGCTGTGGTTGGAGTGTGGATAAGGTGAGATTGCCTCACTCCTATTGACAAACTATGGTCTTTCATGCTTGTTTTGGACATTGGAGGGTGTGTGGTGTGGGGGGTTTTAGGACCCACTTCGAAATCAAAACATGTGCTTGCCATTTATTTGCTAACTAGTAAATACTCAAGTCACGAGAGCTTCCTAATTATTTCTACATTTTTAAATTTATACTATTGAATTAAAGTCTTTAATTTAATTTTTTTTGTCTACTTGTAATATTGTATTGTATTTGAATGTTGTCACATTGGCCATTGTATTTTATTATAATAATGGCATTAATTTTCTAAATATATTTATATTATTTATAATTACTTTATTTGACCAAGATCTTATTGAACAAAGTTATATGTGATATCATTACAAGTTTTTTTTTAATTTTTTCTATTTAATTTTTTAATAATTTGACTCTTATTCCTTGATTTAGAATGTATAAATAAATAAAAATTTTAGAGTTACACACCTTTTAATTTGAAATTTTATTGAAATTCATCTTATTGTATTAAGATTTTTTTAGTATTAAAAAGTTACGTTTGTTAATTAAAGTAAGGAAGAAGATTTTTCTTCTATTTGTCATATTTTTTGTTTCTTAAACATAACAATGATGACAATCCAGTACAATCCCGCTACAGGTGAAGTCTGAGAAATTATGTGTATACAGCCTTATCTTTAACAAGTAGAGAGATAATTAGAGGTATATTTTTTTAGCCATAACATATAAATTAACAAATGAGTTTTTTTTTTCAGCCATTACACTATCTAAATTCATATTGTAATGCCATCTCTTGTTTTTTCCATTTAAAAAGGGCATATATATATATAATTATATATACAAAGTAACATATGCCTAAAATGATTTTTTTATGTCATATATATATATATATTTTAGGGATGCAACACGAGAACTTTTTAGGACATCATCTATTCTAGTACTACTCTCGCCCATAACTTTAAAGTTCTAATAAAATACGGTGTATTAGTGTTGATATGATCGCACATACATGTAACTCTATCTATCAGTACAAAAATTATCAAATAATTTAGTCAAAATTTTAAATTACATATTCAATTACTATAATATTATATACATATATATATAATCCGAAACATTATTGCAATTTATTATATAATTATATCTACATTCAATCATACTTATTACAATAATTAGGAAATTCAATCCAAAACTCAAAGCCGCAAGAAATCAAAAGAGAAAAGAGAGGTCCCCTAACCTTATTACATGAAACGAGTCTCCTCCTAGTTAACTCACTGGATTTTACAAGTAAACTCAATGTCTCCTCCTAAAATGATGGATCATAGCACCTCCTATAAGATCATATCAGCTGAAATGAGCTTTTGCAACATCAAGTAATTCCGACACCGAGAAAATCTATGAAGGGAACATCTTGTTGCTCGATCGGTGCCATAAGATCACCTTCTTCATGCTCAGAAGCAACTGGCAGTGTATCATTACACTTACTGTTCAATTCACAAGAATCAGAAATAGCTCTCTCAGAACTAAGGAAATGGGGTTTGAAATGGCATTGATAGGCACTGAAACATGAAGGGTACTTCTGATAAGTTTCCATAAGCTCCTTAGTCTTCGAGTCAAGACCTAATGACTCGTTCGAGACAGTGGAGGCACTAACAGTCCAAGGAGGAGAAGGACTTGAAGAGATCAGTGAGTTACACTTCTTCTGCAATCCGAGCCTGGAAATATAATCGGAAACAACTGCTCGAGACCTGAAACACACGTCAGGGTTTTTCCCTGAACAGGAGTTTATTATTGGTTCATAAGGACGATCACCTCTGAAACTTCTCTTATCAGAAGAAGTTTCAGCTCTTCCGTGGCGTTTGGTTCTTGCCACCATAACATGGTAGTGATTCTTCACATCGTTATCTGTTCTACCAGGGAACAGTCTAGCTATTGAAGCCCACCTGTTTCCATGAAGTTGATGAGCTTCCAAAAGCCTTCGTTCCTCTTCATCTGTAAATCTCTTCTTGTTGATGTTGGGATCAAGTTGGTTGTACCATCTCAATCTGCAACTTTTCCCTGCAAAATTAACCCAAGAAATTGAAATGAAACCAGCAAGATAGAGAACCTTGAAAACCCCATTTCGTAGAAAATAAGCAAGGAACAGGAAGAGGAAGACAAAACTGAAAAACACGTTAATATCAACTTCCTCGGCTTATATTCATCTACGTACCTGATCTTCCCTGAAGATGCTCAGCAATGAAGTTCCAGTTCCGGGGACCGAACTGATGCACAAATTGCCGGAGTTTCTCGTCTTCACATGGTCTCCAGTGTCCTCTACTCCAAGTACTACTCTTCCCACCATCTCTGATACATCTGTTAGGTTCATTAGTTTCCATTTATGGAGCTTAAATCCTTAAAACCATAGCAACCATACATCAACAGTGGAATCTAGATAAGTTCGGAACTCGTGAGAATAAGAGAAAGATCAATGAAAAAGTGTAAGGAAATGAGTTTGGTTTTAGGGTTTGGTCACTTTTTCTCATATCTACAAGATATAATATTATAATATTTATACTTTCAAAGTATAGCTTAAACTCTTTTAATTGTATTAAAAGATTATGTTCCTAAGAATATTTAACTCCTCTTATCTAATTTAGTAATTTTAGAAAATATGTTTATACACAAAAAAATGTAAAAAATCATATATTATGCAATTAATTAATAAAAATATTATTTATAACTAATTTTGTAAATAAAAATAGGAAAATCAATAACTTATATGCCTCTTTTGTAATAAATTAAGAACATATGTGTAGATATAGATAAGCCAAACTTTATAGTACCTCCATTGAATAGTCTAAATCTACCATATTAATTATTTCTAACTAAATTCAAACAAATCAACAACCTTTTCATATCTACTAGATATTTTGGTAAGATTAAGACCATGTAACTCAATTAGGCATAAATATATTTGGTTCTTAAAATTTTTATCAAAATTTCAAAACCGAGTAAAAATTCTACTAATACACTGAGTCTAGGGAAATCCAGTAACGTAATCTTACCCTTGAGTCCCTAACTATTAGCGAGTCTATTTCCAAATTGTATTCTATTATCCTAAAATCTTATTAAGTGTAATTAATTATGTGATGTTGGTATAATATCATTTCTTAGTTATTAATTTGTGACTTTCTAAACTTATTGATGGGGACTTCACACCCAACTAAATCCAACTCTTCTTGCTAATTAATGTGAGTTATTAAAATTGTATACGTATGCACATTGGTTTGATGTCAATTTCATATAATATATCTCAATGTTTTGTATAATCAACCTATTAGTAACAGCACCAATAATAATAGAGATGATACTAGGGTCCCAACTTGATCGATATTCCTTTTAGTCTTACTCTACATTGTTTACAAAATCGAGTGATTTTAAGGTTATAATTGATGGTTCTTTTTCTATTCTATCTTTACTACGAAACCGAACATGCAACTCAGTCTAAAGTTAGCAAATTTAGTTTAAATTAATCAGATTTTAAATTAGGTTGAAACTTCTTTTTAATTTTCAAATTTAATTTATTGACTTGAGTTAATTAGAAGCCCCAGTTAGAACTCGAATATAATCAAGTTTTGAGCACTAGAACTCAAACTCGATCAAACTAAAGTTTGCATGATAACTACAAGCAAGACTGGGCCAGGACAGCCCAATTTGGTACCCCTAATCAAAAATTGATTTGATAAAGAACAGATCAAAGTGAAAATCTAATTGGCCAAATGTTAAGGTAGAAGACATAATTCAGAAATATGAAAGAACTCATAAGTCTCACTTCAGGTACAACAACCTAAGGATGCAAGCTATTTACTCCAACTGTAAACCAAACCTTAAACTTCGAACTGAAGCTGGTTTACCTCAACAACTTTGCAAGTTAAAAAAGTCTCAGTTTAGGCTGAAAAAGGCTGTTGACTATCTCACTCTAGCATGACAAAAAATGGAGTTTGCTTCCAAAACAGGACTCATAAATAACTCTCAAAAACACATTAATGCAATTAAACATGGACCAGCTTGGTACTTGCAGACAGAATAAGCTGCAATTTAAGACTACCAATGCTGGAAAAATGCCAGACTACCAGCAATGCTAAAGCCAAGCCGATCCACCCCATTCCAGGTGATAATGTTTCAAATGAAAATCAATGAAGCTAGCCCGTCAAAATGGTGAAAATGGTATCTAAATTCTGAACGAATTATATGCACCATTTACTTCACGAAAACTTTTGTTCTTTTCAATTCCGTCTTCCGGTCTCCATTTCTGTCTTTTTCTTTTTTATGTTTTACTATTATGGCTCCTATTAAAAAGGAGTACCAGTACATATCAACCATCAACGATTCCTCAATCAGATTGGAAGAAGAAAATGTTTCAACAATTAACTATATAGCTAGTTATATAGCATACTAAAGCTTGAAAGCAGCATAAATGAGAAAATGAAACCATATGGCTCCTGGAAGAAACATCAATGTGAACTTAAAGGCAAGACCATTACCACTCATAACACACTATATGAAACCTGTCAAGCCTAATTTGTCACCAACATTGTACATAACTAGCTTATTCCAGACACGGCCAAATAGATGCTCTCCTCCAACGGCAAATGTCAAGGCCCATGAACCGAGAAGGGAAGTGAATACCATAAACCCAACTGCAGACCTGAAAACATCTGCAGAAAGAAATTTCCACAAAGCAGATGAATGAGTAGAATTAATGACAAAGCAAAACCACCACTCTAAACAGAAATAAGAAAATTCTGACAGTCAACAAGAAACTGAATATAAGCAAATCCATTTTCTAGATTTCATCCAAAATAGCAGAAGGATCTTAGGTATCATTCCAAGCACAACACATATGTTACTTTATGATAACAAAAATAGGAAAAAGGAATCGAAAACCATAATCTTTAGGAAGTTGACCAACAATGAGATCCAGGACCAAGAAATACAGTGTCTCAATGATTACTCATCATTGATTTTTTGTTGTAAATTCTTTTGGATAGCCCACTATAGCAAGTATACTATAAACTTTCAAAGATGGGTGACAGAAAAGCAAAACCCCAGAGGTTGAAAAAAAGAACAGCAAAGGCTAATTCGGAAATCCGGAAATCCAAAAATAAGATTCTGTAATTTGATCTTTGATTCCTCAATTAGACGAGACAAGTTACAATTTAAGCTCTTTCAATAGCATTTATGTCAAAATCCAGAAGCTATCAATGACATAAAGGCATCTACTTTCAATTAAATCCACTAATAACAATGCAGAATACACAAGCAAATGCTCATAATATCTAAAATGATTAACCGACAGATAACTTTCTTTTTGTTTTCCGAAGTTTAATACATAAGAAAAATCAAAACTTTCTCTCCTATAAACAAAGACAATCACAGCATAATCATATTCTCAAATAAAGCGGCCCAAAAAAACCGAAAGCTCTCGCGATCACGAACAAACACAATTCTCACTTTCTCATAGAATTTTCAGTAAAAGAGAAGAAACAAAATTGCAAAAAAGATAAGAGAGAACTTACAGGGGCGAATGCGAGGGAAGGAACGGTAGTGGCGGAGAACAGGCCAGAAGTAGAAGCAATTGACGGCCCAAAGCAACGGCAATAGAGCGTATCCGAATTTGTAGAATCTTCGAGCGTAGCTCACCGATTCCTCCTCCGATAGACCTAGTGGGCCGTCGATCGTAGGCCAGATCGGCGCTGAATGCAGTACTTCATTAGTGATTCGACGGCCAGCGGCGTTCCCGATGGTCGGAGAGGTCGTGGTGGTGGTGTTGGTGTTGGTGTCGGTGTCGGGTGTGTGTTGGGGGTCTTCCATCCATACGACGACGGAGAGGTGAACGACACGAATACAAACGGACGCGAATTATACTGTGAAAAATACAAAAATGAAAAATGAAAAATAAAAGATAAATTATTTATTTTAATTTTCTAATTCATTTTTAAGCTCAAAAAATTATAAAAGACACTAAAAAGAATACCAATAGACAGAGCCATGATAGCCCGTGGCTCAACGGATTGGTAATCAACCCGTGGCTAAGCTCGTACACGGACTGAGCGATTCATGGCCCTAACTAATGACGTCGTTTTGAAAATAACGAAAGTTACGAGCCGAGCCGAGCCGACCCCATTTGTGATGGGCCAGGCTGAATTGGGCTAATTTTGCCACTTCTAATATTTTCTCGTTAATTTCTTATAATTTAATATTCTATAGCATTGTAATTTATTAAATTGAAACATTAGGGATGACAACTTAGTCATCCACTTTTTGAAATAATTGGACCTTGGCCTCAGGCACCGTTTGCTATTTTTAATTGAAAAAAAGTTGAAAACGGCCCAAGTTGGGCCCAACTCTAGCCCGAGATTGGCCTTAGCATCAAAGTTGGGCCTGATTGGGGCCTACATTGTTACTCCTAAAAACACTTCATTTTTTATCAAAATTTTTATAAATAAATGAAACTATAAAAAAAGCATATCTTTTACTTGCAAATAAAAATTATCAAATTATAGTTTATTAGTATATGAAAATATTATATATCAATTTCTGTTCCCACTAAAGTGAATAATAAATTGGTAGGTCTTTTAATATACAACCACATGTAATTGAGATTTTTAGAATATTAAACTATAAACTTTTTCATAAATAAATAAAATTATAAAAGATGCATATCAAAATTTACCTTATGAAAATATTAGTTATCAATTTTTATCCCCATTAAATTACATAATAATTTTGTACAATTTTTAATATATAATAAAATTCAATTAAAGAATTTAACTCTAATTTGAATTATCCAATTACGCATGCTGCAACTTCTCAATAAAAATTCCACTAATACGTTAAATTTAGAAAAGTCTGATAATACGTAATTTTATCTCTAATTAATAAAAATATTGTTATGAAATTATCCAACTATACTAGTAATTATTCTTTTGATTTTAATATTATTAGCATCTAATTTTTAGCCAATATACATTAAAAAATATTGATTCTTATTAGTACTTACCATCTTTTGATACCTTATTGCTTGGTGGTTGAAATAAAGCAAGTTGGGCACACCAGTCTAGGGCTCGAGCTCAAGTTCGAGCCTAACCGGATAAAGCTTGGACTTGAGTTAGGAAAAGATTTTCAGGTCCGAATTTGGGTCTTATGGCCTGGCTCGAGGCCCGACCCATTGCTAATGCTAAAAAAGACCAATCCTAAGCTATGAATAGCACAGAAGTGAACATTATCTTATTACACAGCAGCCATATCTAACATAGGCATTTTTGCCTTGTGTCTAAAGAGCTAAGCTTCTAAACCTTGTGAATACAAAAGTCCAAGACTTGAGCTTTGGCCTACCTAATACTATTACAATAAACTCAAGAGGCACTTGAGTTCCAACCAAAACACAGATCAGAACTTTCAAGCATTTGCAACAAATCTTGTGACACTGCTTCCACCACAGAATTACCAACTAGCAAACCTCAATGTCACAAAGAGATGGAAAGTGTTCAGGAGTCCTTACAGGGCAGATTGGATGGATTATGATCTTTGGCGTATTTTGGCTCTGGCAAAAAACACTCCTGCCAAAAGACCTACAAAGCGCATCTCCTTTCGTTAGTTGAACTAAAGGATAGTAATATGATATCTCTTCTTACAAGAACTCAAAACACAACCACATTCACATGCAGGTTTGTGAACGCAGATTGGTCTGATATAAGGGACAGGGACATACCGAATAAAATGCTTGCAGCGTTCTCCAAACTGGTTGGTACTTTAAACAGAAGGATGCCAGCAACAGACAGGGGAATCTTATTCAGTGAGCCTACAAGGCTGTAAAATGTAAATTAGTGACCAAAAAATCCCGGGATAACTGTTCTCTGTAAGCAGTCATAAGCTGTTTCAGTCTTACCTGTACGTGGTAGCCCCGGTTTGATAAAGAAACCACATGGAAGTAAAGCTTATAGCCATACCTAAAACTCCGCTCAGAGTGATTACCAGCCAAAACTCAGGTAACCTGAGAAGTGGTCTGCAATTTGTTTCAAACCTCATGAGATTCAATAAGACAAATAGGAGCAGGAAAGCCAAACTTAGTATTTGCCAATCCCTTATGCTTAATCAACACAGCAAGTATCCAAACGTATAATTTATTATATTGTAAGACTCACGTTCTAGAGAGATATTCCGCCTCCTTGAAAACAAAAATAAGAATTATGCCTAAAGGTAAAGAAAGCATGTTATTCAGCAAGACCATTGAAAACTCATTCAAGCTCCCAGATTTCGTGACTTGCTTTGCTGTATCCATTATCCTACGTAGAGTCAGCTGCAGCAACAAGTTGACAAAGAAACAATCTATCAGCTTATACGAGTATTGAAACATGAAAAGCATGTTAATGTAGAGAGCTCTTGGCAGTATTATTTTGTGAATACCAACAAATTTCCTGGTATATCAACATTCACACAGAAACTAGCAGCTACACTAAGTTTTAAGTGTTTGAACTCAATATCTGAAGGTTGTCTTCCAGAAGGAAATGATGACAAAATAGGAACAGTAAATACCCCAGGAAGCAAGATAATGTTAATGTTACAAAAGGCATAACTTCATAAAGAAACCAAAAATAAGAGTCTACCAAATCTTCGAAAGAATTGTCATGTTTTAGAAATTTAGTCACCAAAAACCAGTCATTGGTTCATGCTCAAATCATTTCTGTACTCGAGAACAAAGTTAACCAGTCTCCAAAAGCCTTCCTTTTAAAGCTTGCTTCTTCATCACTAGATCAAAACATTTTTTTGCCAGATCATGCTAAAGTTTCAGATATCTAGGAAAAGTTAAACTCTTCCACTTGATTAAGAGATATTAATGAGCACCTAAGTTAACAAAACAAATATATGCAAGATGCCTTTAGAGAGAATGAACGAACAAGTAGAAGCTGATGAGCACCAAAATTACGATGATTTGTATTTGAACAAATCATGTGATAAATGTCCGTAAACATCAAACATCATATAGGCACACACAGAAGTATGCATACAACAACTACTACATACATATCCTAGCCCCTGTAAAGTGAAAGCAAAACCTCCAAATGAACTTACAGAATAAGATGCAGTTAGGAAGCAGTTTAAAATCTGCCATGCATATCCAATGGCATGGAAGGAAAGATCAGTAATCCCTCCAGAAATAGCTGAAATAATCTGCATAAGACAAAGTCAAACTCCTTTAACCCATAGTAACACAAAGTCATAGTGGTTTATGAAGTAGAATCACTGCATAGTATTTGACAAAGTCATAATGGAGATGTAATTGCAGATATGTCCAAAAGCATCAGAGTTTGAGCCAAGTTTCAAGCAGTATGGCACAGTACTTGATCATTCTAGATTAACATATTTTCCCTAAAACAAACTCGAAGCATACAATCATTTTCACAAGAATCACGTACCATTAAGAACAAAGCAGCCCATACTTTGCTGTCATGGTGCTTATGAAACAGATACATTTCACCAACAGCAGTTATCACATTTGTTACATTCTTCAATACTGTGACCATAGCCACATTGATGTACTTTAAACTGCAAAAGTAATGAAGAAATTTCAGCAGTACGATAGAGGAATAATATATATAGACAAAAGGTTTCAGATCATGTAATTTATAAGCTATATTCTGCAGTCCAACACGAACATCTAGTATTGTCACAAAAGAAACTTCTACAGTAGAAATTAAACGAAATGAAGTGTGACAGTCCCACTGGCAGTTCTTAGTCCAAATTATTTCCAGAAGCACAACACATTGAACAATAAAGAGTTTGATAGCACAAGAAGGCTCTTAAAAAACTTTGGGTGTTCCTTAAAGTGAGCACATGTTCCTGAAATGCTAATTTTAACACAAGGACAGAAACAGAAAAGAACTAGTAATAGTCAGCTGCCAAGTAGAACACATCAGGTTAAACTAAAACGAAGAAACCAATTGCAGTATTAACTTAATAATGTTTGTTTTGTGAGGTCTGAGCAAAAAGTGCCAATGCATTGAAAAAGATTGTCATACCTAAACATGCTTGTAATGAGCATCCCAACAAATATAGCATTCACTGGCAGCCAAACCTTGATCAATCTCCATGTCAGAGGTTCTGTTGAGATAACACCCAACAAACTCAACGCTGATACAAGCAACACCGATATCAAATTCTGCACACCAACAAAATATTCACATCAGCTACTTACATATTGAAATGAGAATAAAGAAAAAGAAAGATAGACAAACAAAGATATAAAATCTGTTATAAATTTTGAAATTAAACAGCATTTCAGCAACCCTAATAGAACCATTGTCAAACCATAAATAAAACAACCCCTGCTGTTTATAATTTGAAAGATTACCTGGTATAGCATCAAAAATATCCCGGCATTGAAATTATAGCCAGAAAGCACAAATTTGTTCACCAATATCATGCTACATGATGAAATACAATAAGCAAGGCCAGAAAATAAGGCCTGATTGTGTAGTTTAACTGTAGTGCTACTGCGTGGTGTTTTCTCTGTGCACTTTTCCAACTTGCCATCTTCCAGGTCATCTTCACTATTTTTGTGGGACTTCATTGAAAAAGATTTTCTACATGGAATTAACACAATAACCAATTAATTCATGCAAATGTATCTAAAGCTAAGTTAAATATCATCAAGGCCGAGATCTAAACAGTCTACTAGGTCATGCGAAGGAAAGATGAATGACCTGCAAGAAGTCAAACTAGGTGAAAATCCAAGGTTTTTAAGCAGTTTTTTAACATCATTTCTTTTTATAGCATATGGATACTCGCACAAGAAAATTATCCCTTTTTGTCTTGATAAAATTTCTAATTGAACATTGCAGTGAAGAAATCAACTCTTGTTTGCATGTCTTAAGCCAAGAACCGCATAAGGGAAAGAGAGTTATGATGTATTAATACAGCTCCAAAATCACTGTCAACTTGTTTCTATCACTGTATCCAGTGATTTGGTTTCTATATGAACTTGATTTAGTGTCAGAACCTTTCAATCATCACTCTAACAGCTTAGCATTTTAAGGCAAGTAACATTAATGCTTGAAAGAGCGATGCTCCAGCTTTTCATCACACATGTGAATCAGGTAGCAGTTTGCAGAACACAAAAACTCAAGAACATAAGCCCTTAATATTTTTGGAA
Organism: Erythroxylum echinodendron; assembly: GCA_027575705.1. NCBI lineage: Eukaryota > Viridiplantae > Streptophyta > Magnoliopsida > Malpighiales > Erythroxylaceae > Erythroxylum > Erythroxylum echinodendron. The sequence continues at coordinate 669,650 of JANZXR010000172.1, forward strand.
AAAAGTTGTATGCTAACTACCGCATCGATAGAGTGATATTCATCAAAGAGAATGTGGGTTTCTGTGTGGGCATGAGTGCATGTACACAAGTTATCATAAACTTCTACAGAGTAGTACATCATCTAAAATACATTAACACTACTAAGCATCCACAAGAAAATGAAGCATAAAGTACAGAAAAATTGTAAATTAGTTAACCCAGCATACCTTTTAATTTTTTTATGATCTTAATGGAGTGACTGTCAACTCTAACACTAAATTCATTCATGAAGTTTGAAGCATCTTTCCTCCCTTAGGCTAACCTTTGCTTTAACCTCTCTCAAATTACGTTCAAATAGGAATCATAAGCAGCAAAGGAGCAAGGCCTTCACAAAATGAAACAATAAGCATCAGTTTCACATCTCAAGTTGGCCAAAATAAATAAATAAATAAATGAGGCACTTGGAAAACAAGGGTATGTAATTTTCATAGCATGATCTAAGTTTGGGGAAAAAAATCCAAGTTCAAGAATTTAAACACACAAAAACAGCTGGTTATTAAAACAGAATCGAACATTCAGGAATAAGCAAAAAAAGAGGAGATAGCGAACAAATGCTCAGCTTAATCTAACCTTTAACCGGCATTGACCTGTGCATATTATCTACAGTTCAATGTGTTAATCAAAGAATTACTCGGAGCTAACTCGGGAACATAAATATCAGAACTTTGTGTTAGAAAACAAGTTTTGTGTGAATGTGTCATTAGGCAACCCTGGAGCCAGTCTACACCGCAGGTGGCATCCTACTCCCCACTCCATTACACACAAGACTCCTACTCTGATTTGAGCCAGAGACCTCCTATTTCAAATCTCAATTTTAAGTAAGTGAAAGGAAATAGAATGTGAGAAGAAACTTAGTAAGAAATACTCAATAATTTTTCTTTACAAAGGCCACATTCTCTGAAGAGGGAAATGCCATCATGGGACCAATTCTCTCTCAAACATCGCTGATCAGTGAAAACAAAGAAGGCGAGAAAATGTAGACCTCTCCTTAGTTAAAAGAAACAAACATTTCCATATACAAAAGCACCAACAATCAAAAGCCAACAAATTCACCTTTACAGTTCCATCACAGAATAATCAAAACAACCTTTAATAGCAAACGGAAAAGAAAGGTGACCTCATACCCATCAAAACCAAAAGTTCAAAAAGCTCCATAAGTGGAAAGAAAACCACATAGAAGAAGATACTTCAAATCACTCACAGCGAAACCATCAAAAGTCAGCATCATCAGCAACCATCCAGGGAAAGAAAAGGAAAAAAGAAGCAAAATTTGATGAATTTATACTAAACAGCGAAGACCCTTTTGAGATTTTAAATAGAAGAGAAGAGAAGTAGCCACAACAGACCCTGTATTCTAGTTTTTCGTGCACATATCTACCATTCAACAATTACATACTCACTGCCTCCGGTATTTCTCCTTCTGTATGTAAAATGCCAAGACGATGGGCCGTGTTCGTGGCGTACTGTAGTTGGGAGTTGGTGGAGGGGTTAGGCCAAGAACCGGTTACACTGAATCAAAAGATCAGTATAAAAATCAAAAGATCGCTTTGTTGTGTGATTGCATTTGCTGTCCTTGTCTTGCCCTTTATCATTTTGTTTCTTTTGCTTTTGAAATCTCTATTTTCTCTCTTTATTTATGAAGTCAAAGCCAATGTTGATTAGTTATAAATTCACAATAAGTTTAATTCAATTTATAAATTCTAGCAAAAAAGTTATGAAAAATGAATTCTCCTTAAAATATTGAAATTGATTTTTATAAAATAACTGTAATTTTTATTAATTTTCATATAATTAAAATTAGTTAGAAGTTTAAACCTACTATTTATTTGTAAATTATTTATTCAATAAATTAATTAATTCCTGAACATTTATAGTATTCTTATTCTGTTCTATTAAATCTTATTCACATATTTATATAGACTCTACGTAAACATATAGATAAGATTTAACGAAACAAAGTCAAATTAAAGAAAGTGAAAAAAAAAAAAGATTTGAAGGGCATTTTATTTTGTTCTTATCGGTGGCCAACTTGCATGCATCCACATTGGATGGTGGGCATTTACCGTTTTTTGTCTCATGTGATCTAGTGCTTTGGGACTTGTTCCATTTAAGCTTTAAGAGATAAAACTCTTAACCTAATCTTCTTCTAAAAATACAATGTTTAATGTTGAAATGATATGGACTTAATGTAGCTTCTATACTCCCTTAAGAGTTCAATACCATTTAATATGGACTTAATCTAGCTTCCACACTCCCCTACGAGTTTAATAACGAGTTTAATACTATTGAATATCAACACGGGATACAATTGCACAAGATCGAAAACAATTTCTCTACTAATTAAAAGTAACACTTTATATTACTAGACATCTCTAAACTTTCTATATCACTAAGACTTTCAATGAGTTGTTCCAAATTTAAGACCCTATCAATTTAAAAGGTTAATAGTTTGAAAGTAAATTGCGACTAACTTGCCTCAACTTTAAAAAAAATGGTTCAAAATGAATGCACAATGAATCCAATAAATATCACTTCAATCGAATCCATCACTTAGATTAAATAGTTTATCTAAAATATATGATTTATAAAATATTGTAATGCATTTAATAATTTGTCAAAAAGACTACATAAGGAACCATTATGTGCCCCCATAATGGGATCAAATCCGAGGACGATTATCAAGAAAGTTAATCTTTTCCACTTATTTACATTAGTTTCCTTTCTTACACAACTTATTTTTGGTGATAAAAAACTGGCAGCACTTCTCAAAGATAAGGTCTGCCGAGATTAGGCTTTACTCAACTCCTAATTAACTAATGTTTGTGATAACTTCTTCCTTGCTTTATTGCATAACATAATAGCCTTATATAGGCAAAAAAAAAAACATAAAAGTTCCACCTAAACTAGGACTCCTAGAAAGACTCCTATTCAAGTTGTTTTAAGACTCTTAAAAAGCTGTTTTCATTAACATAATTATAATAGAAACTAGTGCAGAAATAATGGACTCCTACTACTAATAAAACACTCCTCTTAGACTCCCAATAAAACACTCGTCTTTGCAAGTAGTAGGTTCTTCCCAGAATGCATCCATATCAGGAACCCTCCATCCACCAAAATCCAAATTCTTATGGAGCTAGTATATACTAAATATTGAGTATCTTCACATGCATGAGGAATAAACACAGTTCTGTGTACCTACAGAGTTTTGTGAGACATGTTCCATGTAAAACTATACACTGGACTGAAGAGAATAAAAAGAAAAGAAAGAGAACTGCTAATATGCAACTATCAGGAGTCGATTTGGTTGATATAAGATGATTGCCTGCCTTTGATGAATTTCATTATGCTAGATGCATCACCATGCTTCACCACTTTCCCATTTTCCATATAGAAAGCCCCGTCTGCATACTCGAGCTCTTCCAACCGATGAGTCACCCATAAGGCCGTAACATCATCAGATGTACTCAAGGAACTCTTGACTGCTTTAATCACTCCAATCTAGCAATCAATGTCAACCATATTTTGTTCAGAATAGGTGGTCTACGAAAGAACAAGCAAGGATATGCAGGTTAGAGGGCATGCTCATACAATGTCAGTGGTTATCGGTATGTATATATAACCAGGTTATTCATAATACATAAACATTAGACATGAAAGTTTTGGGATGACAAAAGTATGAAAACAAAACAGATCAATAAAGCAAAACAAACTTTTATGCCACTATTGACATCAATACTCGTTCTGATCTGAGATATAAGCAAGATCAACAATATTATTGAATACCTGATCAGTTTCATCCAAAAATGTTGTTAACTCATCCAATAATAGAACTTTACATGCTTCAGCCAAAGCACCAGCAATGGCTACTCTTTGTTTCTGACCACCACTAAGGGTCTGAACTGGCCTCTGAAAAGGGCAGACGAAGACAATTTGAAAAAGAAAAATATTATAAAATGACACCAAAGTATTGGAACACTCCCTACTTTCATGTAGGTAGACATGCCCACAGCATCCAGAGATTTTGAGACCCTGTGTCTAACTTCTTCCTCAGTCAGGATGAACTTACCAAGGCCAAATGACACATCCGCTTCTACCGTGGGCATCACAACCTGTAACGAAAATGAAGCTGCCTTAATAAGTATCATCTTCAAGGTGTAGCCTATGCTGTCTAGCCTCTTAAACAGGCTTTCCTTCTCCTCGTAACACATACCATTGTATTAAAAAGAAATGCAGCCAGTGTATCACAATGAAGGCAGAAAAACATCTTATGAAAAAACAAATAGAGTGAAGTATTGACATTAGGCTTCGTAATTCAACATGGATGAAAAGCAGGAAGCAATGTGAAGAGACTTCAATGGTAAAGTAACCAAACGTCCACTGAGAAAGGATCACAAAGAAATAACAAAAAAATGCCTCTTTAAGAATATCTACACTCTTAACACACTGTAGGACCTAAAATTGCACCAGTCTGCATTCTGTTTTACTTAACGGGATTACTTTGGATCCCAGCATTACAACTAGCTGATGAGGAAAAGGAATATAATCACAATAACAAGAGCTCAAGCAACTGTATTTAAGCTCTTCTCTACTTGTAGCCCATCTTCACAACAATCAAGAAGAAGATAAAAAGTTGTTCCTCATAAGTTTTGATGCTATCTTTCTTGCATAAGTAATTCAAGTGTTTCCTTCAAACTAGATCTATACCAAAGCGATCAACATCCTAGCAATCTGATCATTCCATTTTGCTTACACTTTATATAACAAATCAGTAAAACAACCATTTAAACAATGTAATCAATGAAAAACCAACCTGGTGATCAGGATTTTGGAAAACAAAGCTCTTAGGCCTTCTCACGTACAAGGCTCCACCAGTTGGTTTCAGCAGACCTGCAAGAATCTGTCTAGTTCAAAATATCACTATCCCATCACTACTTTTACTTTGATCCTAAATTCAATCAAAAGCAAGCAACTTTCAAGGAAATTTTTCCATACATTATTAACAATTACACAACCAAAAAGCACTGTGAATCAGGGGGGAAAAAAAAAAGAAAAACAAGCAATCATAAGTAGGGTAAGCGTTGAGTTTGCTCAGAAGTCCACATTTTCTGGGACTACAAATGGGCAAATGATCTTTTTAATAATTGTGCGTGTGATTCAGTTTGCTATCAATGGCTGCAACGGGAGCGTAGTACAGAAGAATTAGAGCATAACCTTCAAAAGGGTAGATTTTCCACAACCATTGGGTCCAAGAAGCATCCAAAGCTGTCCGGAAGGGACTCTGAGAGAGCAGTCCTTAAGAATTGGTACCCAATTTCCCTGCCTTGTTCTGACTGAGAAATTCAGATTCTGACCTTCAATTGCAAGATTCTCAGTCGAGTTATTCCTGCTAAGCGACCAAGAACAAAAAAGTCGAAAACTTTCTTATCATTTCCTAAAGACCCACAACAACCCGGAACCTGTTCGAAGAAATGACCAGCGGAGAAAGATAAAGAAAAGCTGCAAACTTTGAACCTTGTGGAAGTAGCAGAGCAACGAGGAGGAAGATGGGGTGTAGCAGACCCAAATAACATGGTAGAGAGAGCCATAGAAAGAGCTCACTAGTCACTAGACAAGAAAGGCGTGTGTAATAGCATTCAAACCGTTCAAAGAAGGAAGTGAGGCCCTTCTGATATTATCTCAGACATTGGGCTGAAAACAAACCCAACCCAAGATTGAGACCACACATATCAAGCTCTTTTGGACCGTGATTCTACTCAACTCACAAAGTTATTGTCTTTTGAACAGTGACGGTTGGAGGCTAATAGATAAAATAGGATTATCCATCTCCTGGTCGGAGTTGGAAGTGGTACGCAGCTTCTCTCCCATGGCTTCTTTCACCGCAACCACTCCAAAATGCTCTTTTTTCTGTGTTTCTCCATTATATTGCTATTCGAGAAGAAGCCAACTTGCTCTCTTGCAACCCATTAGAGCTGTTAGCTCAGCTGAACCGGAGAACCAAAATCCCACCACCCAGACCAAGACTGAACAGCCCTCTGCAACACCACCTTCCTCCACCGCTAAAGAAGCTTCAAACAGTGGTCCAGCGAGGCCTAAGAAGCCTGTTTATTCAAGTGAGTTTCTTGTCCTTTTCGTGGCATCTAAGAACGGGCTTAAAGACTGAAAGGTGTTTGATTGTAAGTTATATTGACTACATTGAGATTTCTTGGCAGTGAAGAAGGGTCAGATTGTGAGAGTGGATAAAGAGAAGTACCTCAATAGTATCAATGTAAGTATGATACTGGTTGTTTCAGCTTTCTTTGATTACGGTTGGAAGCCCAAAATATTATTTCTGTTTACTTGATTAGAGAATTAGACTTTCCTGAGCTATAAAAGAGCAATCTTCTCATGGTATGAAAATGATACATTGATGAGTTTATCTCTCGTAACTCGCATATCTCTCAGAACTTGGTAGAGTGAATCCTCTCGTCTTTGCTTGGTATTATATACTGTAAGCTCAAGTTGCAACTTTGCAATTGTGTACAAGTGCAAAGATTTGATCTTTTGACTCAAAACTTTGTTTTTGACTCTGAAGATGAGAGGCGAGTTTTATTTCATTGTGTGCGCATCTTCGAGCTAGCTTCGGCTTTTCCTTAGCATATCTAGGAGGTGCTTATAGTTTCCCTTTTCAGTATCTGTCTGTTGGGCATCCCCCATATTACAAGGGTTTGGATTATATATATGAAGACCGTGGTGAGGTATGTCCTCTTCTCAATCAGCCAATGATTGCCTTCACCAATGCAGAGATACGCCATTATTTAGTATACCAACTTCACCATCTGTTAATATACACTTTCAGGTCTTGGATCTCAGAATTTTTGAGACAGGAGAATATGCACTTGTAAGTTTGTTTCTCTGACATCAACCTCTTTTCTCGTATCTGATAATGTAGCATAGTTTAATCACCACAAAGTTGTTAACAAATTCACAAGCCAAGCACCAACTACACGTGGTTTATTACTGTAACTGAAAGTCTCCGCTACAACAACCAAATGCAAAATCATGTGTGAATTTCAGATAAGTTGCTAGCGACATTTGGGCTAGGATCTGAATGACATTAACTTTTATGATAGGTGTCCTGGGTTGGGATTCCCACTGCTCCAGCTTGGCTTCCAACAGACATGCTGATCAAGGTACCTAAAAAAACTTAACTAAGATTGAGTTTAGTATGCGTAATTCGATTGACATTCGATTGAAATGCATAAGCCTCAACTGCGGATAGTCAATCTAGTGTTACTCCATGGTTTGATCCATTGAACCAGCATCTGTTACAAACTCAATCAAGCATCTTGATTGAGTTGAATTCGAATTCTGAAGTCGGAATATGATACCTGTGCTAGTCTGTTGATGGAAGGAACTTTCATGCCTACCGCCTTCTCAAAACAAATAATTTCTAAATTCAAACTAAGCTATGATTTCTGTAAAGTTTAACACTTGATAGCTTAAACTTTGGAAACATACATGAATGTTTTGATTACACGATACCCAATTTTTGTGTCTGCCAAGTATCACAGGTTTACTCTTGTTTGGAGTAATGTTAGAACTCAACCTTGTTTCATTTCTTTTCACCAACCCACCAGCTAAAGGTCCTCCATCTTTCAGGAACTAGTTAAAATCGTCAAATTCAAAGCATATTCAAGCCTTATACTATCAATCTAATTAACTTTCTGACTATTATGCTTTCTTGCAGTCTGATAAACTCAAGTACGAGAGATTGTAATATAGACAATGAAGTTGGAATCCTGCTTTTGCGAGTACTTGTGGAAACTACTGATTCAACATTGGGGTCACAACATTATCAGTAAACATGAGTGCAATTATTCTTGTAACTAGCTCATCATGTTAACGGCCACAGATGTCTCATTATATTACTATCAGCTACCATGTATGATTCACAGTCAAGAAAAACAACTTGCAAATGCCAGATCAAACCAACAAAGAGTAAAAAGAACTTAGCAGTACATGCCAGATCAGTTCAGGACACGGGAAATGCATACAGAACTGTAGTAAAAAGAAATATAAAATTAAAATTTTCAAAAATTGCAAATCTTTGTATTTCTAATATTATAAAATAAATTTTAAATAACTTTTAGAAATACATGTATATTTTCACATTCAGATACTAAAAATTAATTCAACAAATTCAATAAATTGCAGAAAAACTAAAAATGCTCATCTTAAAGGTTTTAAAGTTTTAAAAAATACTAACTGGTTAATACATATTTTGGATTATATAATTTCGCAAAAATTAATTTTCGTAACAGTTTTTTTTATTAAAAATAAAGAACATAGAACAAACTAAATCCAAAAAGATATCATTTTCTAATTTTAAATAAAAAAATTGTTAGGCCAAACTCATGCCGTGTGCCCTAAACCCAATTAAACTTTGGACTACCCAAATCCGATAAGACTAAAATTTGGGGCACATGCATATTGGGGCACATGCATCAAGCCCAGTCACACTGCAGCATCAACTCATGCCGAAACATTAATTTTCAGACCCAAGCCTAAACCCAGCCCAGCCCAAAAAAAGCATTCTTAGTTCAAAACCTAACATACTCCCACTACTTACCAAAACCATCATATTCAGTCTTAGAACACAAGAATGACTAGTCACTGACATGTTTCATACAAATGTGTAGGGTTTAGAAGATGGTTATTTACATGTAATGCAAAATGGAGACGTCTCAATCAAGGATTGACTCCTTTTTTGTTTAAATTCGGAAATAAATGAACTTCTAGATGCGAGATTTCCTGAGCGATCTGTTCCGAGCCACTTGATAACCTTGGATATGATGGTAATGAATAGAAGTTAAACAAGATGGAATCAACGTGATACGTCATCTAATATGCCACAGGATAGCAACGAGTGCTATGCAGAACTCGGAATCCGAGTTTATCCTCAGTGTAAAGTTTTAACAAGTCTACATAAACTTGACATTACTGAGCATGAAGAGTTCTTAACGTCCATAACCGATACCCAACTCAGGGAAAGATTTCAACATGTCAAAAATGGCAAAGGAAATCCACATTTTGACCAACACATGAAAAAGAAATGGTCAAACATTCAACCTCTTGTGTCTAAACCTCATCACGGACATGGCCACTTTCTACCCAGAAATACATGCAGTCATTCTCATCATATTGATCCAAAGCCATGATCATGCCAAATAAAACCTGCTTGAAAACCCTCCTGCAACTTAAATTAAACTAGTACTCCACCAACAATATCCAATTCTATAGTCTGCTTAAAGGTCACAGGGAGTCAGAGGCACAACAGCTCTCATGGCAAGGATCGTCAGCTAGATGGCATAGTCTACAGTGTCATTCATAGATTGGAAATAAGAAAATGGAGGGGCAGCTATCGTTAAGACAACGAATTGAAATGTGTGGAATTGTTACTCAACCAATTTTCTATAAGAAATGCACTTCTAGCATCTCAACTTCATTACTTGATCCTTCTAGTAAACAATCATGTTCCAGGATGGTGGTACTATGAATCACTTAAAGCCAAAACTTGTGGTTATTTTTTCTAAACCAGGTTCTATAGAACCACAATGCTATACAAGATTACTGACAAAGACATTCCATGTTGACATGATAGCAACTAAATTGATAAGTTGTGATGCTCAAGCTGGCTATTAAGACCAAGCCAAAGCAAATATCTATATAGTACCACCTGATTTATTTCCTAGTATCAAAATCTTTGACTTGATTGAAATGTTGATAGAAAAAACCATTAAAATGTTGATAGAAAAAACCATGTACTTATTTCTTCAGAAGCTAAAAACAATCGCTAATGAGATTTAAAAAGAAACCTGTCATAAGTTGAGGCAAACTTCAAGCTGCAAACATGTAGACCCTCAATCCAAACATAGATACTTCTAGCAATCAAAACAAACATATGAGGTACATAAGGTGCTAATGCATCTAATTAGGAAGTTTGTCATCTACTATACTGTAAATTGTCCACGAATCATTGCAGCATTATGAGAAATTGGGCTAAAACGTAACTGCTAAGTTAGGTGCATGGTTCCACAAAAATTAATATCATGAAAATGTGAAAATGCATGCCAATCACCACAGCACTGTCTGAATATAATCTCATACTAGATTGCATCGAAAAATAAATCACATAGAGACTCCCCCATCTATTTGACAAAGCGTCTTTAGTGCACCCATCAGTCCTTAAGAGTCACCTCAGCCTTGACATGGATGGAGGAGCCACCATAGGAATATCAGGTAGTACCGCCCTTCAGTCTCTTCACTCCGGCTATTGGAACATTCAGCTCCACAGCTTAGTAAAAATTGATACAATGAACTCCAACTAACGAAATCTTAACAAAAGTTTCTTTTTTTTCCCTGGTACCAAACATAAAGAATAATGACCACAGCACAATCAGGATTGAAATAGCAAAACTAAAATAGAGCAGCACCATCTTTTTTTTATTTAATTACATATTAGGTCAAAGTCACTTCAACCAATTCCACATAGGAATTGGCTCAAAATCGGCGAATGAAAAGAAAGAACTATGTCCGACTCAAAATCAGCGTATGAAAAGAAAAAACTATGTCCCTTACCCGAACAATTCCATCCGATAACAGAAACCATAAATCAATTAATTTGACGTAAATAAATCAGCACATCGACTGCCTTCAACTAAGGACTTCAGAACGTCACCAGACATCATGTAATCACAGCTCTTTACAGATTGTGCAGCAAGTCTCTCATTCCAGATATTCGCAATGTGCAATTCTCCAATTACAAAGAGGAGTTTCTTCACAAAACTTCAGAAGCACCACCCTCCTGTTTTATCATAAAATTGAATAGGTAGAAGCAAAACACATAATCAGATCAGCATAATGATCTTAAACTTAATGGCAGAAAAAATTAACTAACTTTACCTTTATACACGTATTCAGTTGGCTTTCAAACTGATCAGGTCTGTCATCTGGTATATCAATGACTTGAGATAACGCAGGAACACTGAATGCATCGGATGAATGATATAAGTCTCCAGACTCACAGTTATTGTTGGGATACACGGCACCACAGTCAACTTCTTTGTATCCATTAAATTCACTCGAGCAATCCAGTGGGACATCAAGATCGATCAGCTCCAAAAAGGATAAGTCGTCACGTCCATAGCTTTGGTCCACAGAGAAAGTAGTATAGCAACAATTTGGGATGACATCGCTTCCAGTTTGATCAAGTCCTGCCAGGTTGCCTAAATCCCCCAATTCATTGTAAAAATCATTTGCATCAAGAGAAGAATTGCCTTGACTGTTATCGACCTTATGGCAACTATCTGCCTTCTGCAAACCACAGTCAATGAATATTTCAAAAAAAATAGGAACTGAGAAAAAGGAAAGGAAATAAAATAAAAAAGAAAAATCACAAAAGAGCAAGCAAGTGTCAAAAAGCATAAATAAAATGACAACTCTTGTTCTTCTATAAACAGAGGAAATACATAACAGGCAGTTCGTAGTGAGATTGATCAGCAGACGGAAAGCATTACACTGAATAGAAAATAGAAGTTCAGATGTAGCAGCAAAGGAACTCTGGTAATTGACAATTAAGGACCTTTGTTGCTAAATTAAGGAATATGGCATGAAATCATGTCTTAAAGACAAAATACAAGCAAAACATCAAATTGATGAATTCACAACTCTTGTATAAAACTAAAATTCGCATATAATAAGATCTTCCCAACAAAGACTCCAAAATGAGGACAACAATTTGAACGAATCGCTACTCGACAATTATACACTTTCACACAAGGGTAGAACAATTACCTAACTTGTCATAAGAAGGCATTGGAAATTGTGATCTCAGCTTGCAAGAATCAAATCAACAACAGTAAGAAAAAATAAAATCCAAAAACAGAAAAAGATAGGGTCTATCTGCCACGAACAATCAACACTTAAAAAATGATTAAATAAATAATCCACAGAAGGGTATTAAATCAGAAAGTTTCTAACCATCATAGGTAAGAAGAAAAGAGTAGGAGAGGTTTTTACATTCTCAATTTTCTCTGGAGCAAATCCACCTTCCTCTGAGAACATAGTTAACAATGCAATCATTTCTTCATCTTCGGTAACAATCTGAGAATTGTCTGCATTGGCACCAGTATCACAAACCATAGTATGGTGAACAGGTGGCAGTGTCTCCAAGGGACATGATGCAAATGGTCCAAGTGACGTGTTCTCAGGAACAGATGGGAAAGTAATGTGAGAACTGCTTGGGTCATCCGGTGTTGCAAAGGATTGTGTACGGCCACCAATAAAGGGAAAAAATTCTTTGCCATTCACTTCCTCTTCCTCATCATCATCCCATTCTTCCTCCTTAAATGGTGCTCCATATTGTGCACCATTCTTTGGACCTAGTCCGTCCTTCTTGAATATAGCACAAAGCACATAAATATCTTGATCTATTCCTCTATCAGCCAACTCTTTTTCCTCAATTCTGTACTCATGCATAACCCAATCAGTTCGGTCTCCCTTTGGTGCCTTACCTCTATGGAAAATCAAAGTTTTTATCATTCCTACGACTATGGAATTGTAATGAACAGGTCTATCTTTTCCAGTAGTTTTCCAATACCCCAAATCAGTACTTCGATTCTTTCTAGTCCCACCAGCATATTTCTTCTCTTGTGGACAAAAAAAGTACCACTTCAGATCCCTAGTTCTCAGGCAAGATCTATTAGGAAGATCCCATGGAGCATATTTATAAATGTCAATCTCTCCAATGACATGAGGATGGAGTCTCTTCCCCAAAACTTTTCTCTTCAGATAGTACTTAACAAGTTCCTCATCAGTGGGATGAAATCTAAAACCAGGTGGTAGCATTGGTTTTCCCATTAAGAAAATCCAAAAGAAAGTCCTACTATCCAACAATTGACTTAAAAGAATAGGAATGGATATTGCAAAAAGGTAGCAACCTCGTGTCTGTTGATCACCTTTAACCAGCAGGCAACTAAAACTCTATAAAATATTCCCTATTTATAGATGAATAGCCCAGATGCAGAATCAATAATAAGAATCTCTATCTAAAATAGTAAAAGAAGTCGGAAACAAACTCAAGTCCAATGCCGAAACAAGATCCTCCAAGAACACCACAGCCTCCCCCGGTTCATAAACCCGACGAAACACCAAAGAAAAGATGGTTTTTTCTTGCAGAGATCAAAAGACATTTGGTGTGCGAGATATTCCCTGTTTTAGACATCATTAAGCTCACAAAACTAACTAAAAATACCAACATTGCAATAAACGTACGTAGATTCAGAAAAACAAATCACCCATGTACAAATGTACTCTTCTCTTAAAAGAAACGAAAAAACCCAGTTCAAGTAGTTGACTTGCAAGACAAAGAAATCAACTTTGAATCAGAACTAAAACCAGAGGAAACATAACATGATTAAACACATCAAACACGCAAAATTAACCCTGCCTCACATGTAAAAATCAAATCTTGATATTAAACCACAGAAGAACCAGCAATCCAAAGAAAATCCGAGAAGGTTTGAACCTTAATTGAACGACTAGAGATCAAAGAAACAGTTCGAAATGAAAGGAAAAAGAAAACCCAAAGAAACCCAGAAAGCCCCAAACAAGAAGCGATTGATTAACGAAGAACCGTACCGGAAAACAGGAGGCTGCGGAAAAGGAAGGAAGAGAGAGAAAGAGCCGCCAAGAAAGAGAAAGGTAATAGAGAGAGAGTGAGACTTAATGCTCGCACCGCGTTTATGTACATATATATTAATATTTTAATTTCCTATTTTTATTCATAAATCTAGACCACAGTGAATGGTAAGTGGCTTGTTCATCAATCTTCGTGTTCTAATTGGTCAGGTGGCATCATTGATATTATTTTCCCAATTTTCAAGCCCTATCCAATGTTTGGATTTGCGATGAGATAAAAATAAGTATTTATTGACCATAATTTTTAAACACAGCCATATATTTAAACGTGTGAGTCAATAACTGGTGGTTGTAGAAAAGTATGATGCTACTGCAGAAATTGATAAATAAAAAGAAGGTTGCAATAAGAAAATATTTCTACACTAAAAATTTTACTTTTCATTAATATCCTTCTGATAATGATATTTTCTATTATATCCTCAACTAATAGAAAGTAAGTCTAATATATCATCCTTTTCATTTTTTTCCGGCTCTCCATGTTTCTCGTCTTCTTGGGTGCTCTCCACCTCTCTCATGTCCGTATTTTATAATTATAATTTGAATTTATATAATTAATAATATATTTGTATGAAATATTTAATTTACTAAATTTATTTTATTTATATTTTTAATTTTATTTAATATTTAATATTTATAATTTTAAATTTATATTGCTAATAATATATTTTTATGAAATATTTTATTTACTAAATTTATTTTATTTATATTTTCTTATTTTAGTTTTATATTTAATATTTATAATTTTAAATTTATATGGTTAATAATATATTTTTTAATTATTTATACAACAATTAATAGTTTATTAAATTACTGAATTTTTTAGTTATTTTATCTCTTTTCAGCAACCGCAATCGTACTTGCCAAACACCTATTTTCACATTTCAGCAGTTACTAAAACAACAATCTCAAACACATAAGTCATTTCGACATGTTAATTTCAGCAGATTATCAACCGCTACTCCTCCCTTAAATCAAGCCTGAATTAACCATTTATAAGCTTGATTAAATGATTAGTAAATATCATGATATCATTGTTGTATTAGTAGAATATCATTGTCTCTAATTTAATATTAGAATAAATTGTTTATTCAAATGCTTAGTAATAAAAAATTATGAATTGATGAAAGTTTAAAATTTTTAATAAAAATATATAATATTTTAATAATATTATAAAATAAATAAAACTTTTTAAATTATGAAAATTATTAAATTGGATAAAGCAGAATTATATTAAATTATTTCTCCCTCTTTTTTGGCGGCTCTTTCTTACAGTCTCTCTTCCTTCCTTTCCCGCAGCCTCCTGTTTTCCGGTACGGTTCTCCGTTAATCTATCGCTTCTTGTTTGGGGCTTCCTGGGTTTCTTTGGGTTTTCTTGTTCGTTTTATTTTGAACGGTTTCTTTGATCGTCAGTCGTTGGTTGGGGTCATTTAGGATTCAAGCCTTCTCGGGGTTTCTTTTGATTGCTAGTTCTTCTGGGGTTTAGTCTCAAGATTTTATTTTTACATGTGGGGTTGGGGTAATTTTGAGTGTTTGATGTGTTTAATCATGTTATGTTTCATCCGGTTTTAGTTCTGATTCAAAGTTGATTTCTTTGTTTTGCAAGTCAACCGCTCGAACTGCCTTTTTTTTTCCCTTTTAAGAGAAGAGATTATTTGTCCTTGGGTGATTTGTTTCTATTTGAATCTGTGTACGTTTACTGCAATGTTGGTATTTTTAGTTAGTTTTGTGAGCTTAATGATGTCTAGAACAGGGAATATCTCGCAAACCAAATGTCTTTTGATCTCTGCAAGGAAAACCCTCTTTTCTTTGGTGTTTCGTCGGGTTTATGAACAGGGGAGGCTGCGGTGTTCTGGAAGATTTTGTTTCGGCATTGGAATTGAGTTTGTTTCCGACTTCTTCTATTCTTTTAGATAGAGATTCTTATTATTGATTCTTCATCTTGACTATTCATCTATAGAGAGGGAATATTGTATAGATTTTTACTGCCTGCTGGTTAAAAGTGATCAACAGACAGAGGGTTGTAACCTTTATGCAAAATCCTTTCTTCTTCTTTTAAGTCAATTGAACGTCGTTAAGTCCAAACTGAAAATTTCTCAAGCTGTAACTTCTGTCGCCGGCAAAGACTAGGGTAGGGCTCGTCCTCTTGCTCTCTGTTGTTCTTTTTCCTGTTTAAAACTTTTTTATTGAACATTTATAAAATTTTATGTTTTGTACTAAGGTTTGAATTTGGGAATTTGATATTCGTTCTCTGGGACTATGATCTCAAGATCTTATGTTCCCAAATCACATTTGTGCTTCCCGAAAAATGAATAGTTTTCCCTTCATTGACGTGTACTAACAGTAACAAGAAGAAAGACGCTTGCTTTCATTCACAATGGTAATTTGATGCTTCTCCCTGTTACACTGATTTGGGTTAAGATCATATTGGGGTTTCTTCTTTCTTTTAGATTAGCTTCTCTATCATGAGTTTGTGGGCGATGTTTTCATATTTAGTTGGTTATTTCCCTCCATTTTTGCTTTTCTTCTGATACCATCGATCATTGCATGTTTTCAGGTCTGCTTAAAAGATGCCATATAGAACAGCACAAATTCGTCTTATTAGTTCCCACCCTGAAGTCTATGAACCATGTGACGATTCGTTTGCATTAGTTGACGCTCTCCTGGCTGATCGGACTAATCTTTTGGAGCACGAGCCAAGTATTTGTATGGAGATTGGTTGTGGTAGTGGTTACATCATCACTTCTCTTGCTCTTATACTTGGGCAGGAGGTTCCTGGGGTGTACTACATTGCCACTGATATCAACCCACATGCTGTAAAAGTGACACAGGAGACGTTGAATGCACATGGTGTTCACGCAGAGTTGGTATGCATGGACGTTGCATCTGGGCTGGAGAAGCGTTTGGCTGGAAAGGTTGATGTGATGGTTGTAAACCCGCCTTATGTGCCAACACCTGAAGATGAAGTCAGTCGAGGAGGAATAGCCGCTGCTTGGGCTGGAGGCGAGAATGGTCGAAGTGTAATCGATAGGATATTACCTGTTGCTGAGAGCCTTTTGTCAGATAGGGGCTGGTTATACATGGTAACTCTTACAGCAAATGATCCTAAAGAGATATGCCTTCTAATGAGAAAGAGGGGCTATACCTCTAGAATTATTGTCCAGAGGTCAACAGAAGAAGAAAATCTCCAGATCATCAAATTTTGGCGTGATCCAGACATCCAAGATTTGAATGAAATCACTTCGCCGCCCAGAAAGGCTGCTGCAAGTTTTTTAGGGTCGTTAGTTTCTCAATTTCCTAGAATTCCATTTGGAAAAAGCCAATGAGTAGATCTAAAGGACTAAGAGCTAAAAGGAATAGTTCTTCTTCCTTCAGTTTGGGTATGTCATTACTAATTACGCTCCTGTCTCTACTTGTGCTGGTAATCTGCCGACTTTTCTTTAACTGCTTGATGTTTTCTTTTTACCTGCCGACTTTTCTTTAACTGCTTGATGTTTTCTTTTTTTCTCCTCCAGCATGTTTGCCTTGTGCACTGGCCCCGGTGCCACTGGCCGTCATTTTCTCATCTAAGAATTTCAGAACCAATCTGGGTTTTTTCATGCAATGTTCAGAGATCATTAATCTCATTACAGGAAGATTTGACGAGTTCCTCTTCTGAACTGCACGAGGAGAATGATCCACCTACTCATCCTTTTAAGAGGCACTGCCTATCCATTGGTTTTAGGTGCATTGGTTGTTCAAAATATAAACACTTTCTTAAAAAAAAAAAAAAGTGATTCAAAACAATTTCCTTCTAGCAAATGTCTACAAAACGAATTGGATGGTTTATGATTGCATAATCACAAACTCTGATAAAAATTTTGTCAGATATATTAAAGTTTTCTTTTGGCACTTCTAATTGCCTTCAAATCAATGCATTAGATATCTTTTTGCAAACTGAGATATTAGTTGGAGTTGTTGTTACATGATAGCTGTGTATCTTCCTATTCCTTTAATGAAGTATGAACCCCCTTCTAGATCATTTATTATTCCTTGCAATATGAGATTGATTGGTTCAGTTAAGATGTAGTTACGAACCAATATTTATGCCATGATGAATAGATACAATCAACATTTGTATTTTATTTAGATCATGCACACCTATGCTAAATTGAGGACAAGAACCACAGTGAAGGATGACTTTGTAACCTGGAAATACTAAAAGGTGTTCAGTGTAAGAAACATATATACTTGGAAGTTTTGGCGTTTCTGAATAGATCATAGCGATGAAACAACATCCTGGACTTTTAACTTCTATTACCTCATTGCCTTTACTTCAAAAACTAAATTGGAAGATCTTTAATTGTCTGTTTTGCGGCACAAACATGACAAAAATAGGGACAACATGGTTAGCAACCTTTACACACATGATTCATAAATACATGTCTGAGTTGACAGAAGGAGAGTGAGTGTAGAAACATATGTACTCAATTGTTTCGAAATTTTGTCTCTTTTATTTTTTTGGTTTTGTGTTTGAATGGAAAATCCTCATGAGCATCAAGCCCGATCCCATGATTCCAAGCATTCTACTCATTTTGACTCTTGAGTATACTCTGGATTCATCACAGATATGATTTTTAAGTAGGAGAAAGAAAGAACTTGGAGGACAAGTTTTTATCGAGAACTCATCTTATTGAATCTCAATTCCTGTTTAGACCTCTGAAGGTCCATACACACATTCTGGTTTTGGTATAAAGAAAAAAAAGGAGCGGAAAAAAAAGAAAAAAAGGAGCAGAAAAAAAAAAGAGGTTGCTGTGGTTAACTCGTTTAGGATTCAACAAAAAGGCTTGGGATAAAGAAGTGTCAGCAAGCAAGATCATTACTCAATTAACATCAAACTAACAAATAGAATATGTTAATCTAAGAAAAAAAATACATAAATTATGTTAGATAATGATAATGATAATGACAATGAAAATGATAATAATAATAATAATAATTTTTCTTCGTAAATTATGTTAGATGACCACGACGATGACGATGATGAAAAAAAATGTTTCTTGCATATCTCACCTCACTGGGTATTTTAAATTTTTAACCAACGAAGGCAACTATCAGAGCACGGAATGTAAGAAGACAAGAAGGGAGAGGAATTCTAGATCTACGCACGGTAGCTTTGGGCGATGGTGAAAAGTAAAGGCCATTCTTTTACGAGGAACTCGTCGTCAGCAGCGAGATTTTTCTTCAGACCACTCTCTCCTTCTGCGATTACTCTTTACGCAGTTCTTCTCTTTGCCTTCCCGATCTTCATTTTTCTTCATAGTTCCAAAGATGTGCTTGAAGATAAGGCTGACCCTCTTCTGCCCCACGAATCTCCTACTCAGACTCGAGCTCAAGTTCGTGAATTTGAGTCTCTGCAGGCATGGTTTCTATCGTTTCTTTGCTGTTCGTTGTTCTGTCTGACTCTCCTGCTTTTGTTTTGCGTTTTTCTTGTTGGGGAAGTTCAAATTTTTTATCTTTAGAGGGTATGCTTGAACCCCATTTAGAATTGTGAAGCTTTATGTTAGTAAGAATTGGTGAACTAAGTGGGATTGTTGTCAAATCGGGTGTTTAGGATTTTAATAGAGGATTGCATAACGATTGGCTGTTGTAAATAGATATGGCCAACGACGGAGTAATGTGAGGTTGGGTTGTCTGGGGTGGATTGTCCGTATGTTACTCAGTTATGTGGTGTGTTGACGCAGAGCCGGTTTGAGTAATGAGAGAAAGGGAGACAAGGGATAGATCTAAATGGCATAGTTAGCAATAAAGAAATATTGACTTTCATAACTACTGTCGTATATGTATTGGTATTAAGTTAAATTGAAGCTTGAGACTGATTCATGTATGTGGCCTCTGCTTGGTTAGATTTATGGATAATGTCCCTTACGTTTATGACAGCAGAGGTTTTTAAATAATTGAGTGATCTATGGACATCAGACTAAAACGGAAGTTCTACTTCTATATGCAGATATCAGATAGACAACTGTGGGATTCTCCTCTCAGCAATGGTTTACAGCAGTGCGTGAAGCCTTCGGCTAAGTACAGAGGTGGATTAAGTGATTGTTTACTTTTATGCTTTGGATTGCTAATACTCCATTCAAACTTGGAGGGTACATTATTTCAGTACACCACTGTTGGGGCTTTAAATGAATCTTGTTTGGTTCTTGTGCTTGCCTTTTTGTCTCCTCAGTAGGGCTACAGACTAGTGCATTACCACCGCCTCCCAGGAGATATTTGACTATATTTTAGTATTCGAAGGTTGGGAATGATGAGTTTTGCACAATAAACAAAGTAAGAGATTAGTGAAGATTGACCTAATCAGGTTTTGAGAATTAGGTTATTGAACACATTATGGTGTTGTGTGCTCTTTGAGGATAGATTATAAACTGGACATCAGAAATTCACTTTTAAGGATTGATATTCTTCGTGAAATTAGAACGTTCTTTATTTCTTATGAATTTCATTTATATTAAGTGATCTAAATATTGAATCTAGGAAATTAGAACGTTCTTTATTTCTTATGAATTTCATTTATATTAAGTGATCTAAATATTGAATCTAGAACCTCAAACCTTTTAAAATGGCAGTTACCAGAGGATCAGACTACTACATAACTGTGAAAAGCAACGGAGGCCTAAATCAAATGCGTACTGGTGTAAGTGTGCTTCTCCATTTTAAGTTGCTATCAAATGCAATTATTTTCATTTTCTGTTTATTTTATAACTATTTATCAGTATTGCTGCATAATGAGGCAGTTAGAATAACCAGGACCAGTCTCAAATAAGAAATAGTTCTGCACTATTATTCTTTGGCAATCATTTAAATAGCTCCCCTATGCTGTTTTGTTAAAGAATTTGTTCCTTTAGCGAAGAACTTGTTACAACTTCTGTTCAAAGGCATAAAATAACGAGCTTGTATCATGGTCTGCAACTCTTGTTTCACCGTGTCGAAGATATGAGGATTCATCTAAAGACAATTATGAACTTTTTCTCTTTGGCTTTGGGTTGTTTGAATGCTGCTGGCTTGACCAGTTTTCGTTCAATGAGCTGATCTGTGTAAGCATAACAAACCTGGTATTGCAGATAGCTGATATGGTAGCTGTGGCACACATCATGAATGCAACTTTAGTTATTCCTCTGCTTGACAAACGCTCCTTCTGGCGAGATTCAAGGTTATCTTGAATTTTTCATCTCCAATGTTGGTGGATTGTGTAAATTCTCATCTTTAGCAATTTCTCAAATTTCTCTTTGATAGCAATTGCCTTTTTCTTCATTTCCCCCTTTGCAGTAAATTTTCAGATATATTTGATGAGGATTATTTCATCAAAACCTTAAGAAATGATGTGAGGATTGTTAAGGATCTTCCCAAAGAGCTGGAATCTTTTCCTCGGGCCAGAAAACACTTTACTTCCTGGTCTGGCATTAGTTACTACGAAGCGATGACACAATTATGGAATGAATTTAAGGTATATGAAATTATATTTACTTGATTTTAAGTATTCTAACTCAGTTGCTTTCATATATCTTTTCCAGCCATGTAGTAGTTTACGTGATTGAACAAATACATTCATTTCACACTTTAGGTGCCATACTAGCACTGGGACGTCCAAATCAAATGTTATCTCAACTAGAATTTTCCTTCTCTTTCGTTAGCTGAAAACTGACAACTCCATGAACAGAACTGTCTAGGCCATATTTCTTGTACATAAATTTTGTATCTTCTTAATTGTGGTGTGTGTCTTTTGGTTTTTGATCAGAAGGTGCTAGTTTATTAAAACATTGCTCTGTACATCTTGATAAATATCCTTATTCATATCACCTAATACAAAACGAGAAAGTCCCATGGGAAGGTCTCTAAAAGTTGAAAGCTCAGGAGGGAATGTATGACTCCGTCAGCCATCCACTGCAAAAAATTATTACATTGTCCATGTCCAGGAAACAAATTACAGCCAATCCTTACTCAAAGGTTTCACAAACTAGTAGAGATTGTGGGTATTTTATGTAATGAATTTAGTTTGACCGGATATTTACGGTAATAATTGTTGACTAGAGATGTTTGATAGGCATGAGTTTCTCTAGATAGTAGTACCCTTTTCAGCTTCAGTGCAACATCTTGTTTTCTTCCTGTTGTTCATGTAAGAGGATAGGTCTGGTCAAGTTGATTTGATTACGTGAATAAGGACTCTGATTGCTTGAGTTCTATACATCAGACCTGTAGATGCTATATCATGTTGAAGTCCATTATGATGAATTTTTGAGCTTCTGTTCAGGTAATCCATGTTGCAAAGTCAGATTCTCGTCTTGCAAACAACAACCTGCCTCTTGATATACAAAGACTAAGATGCCGTGCTTTATTCAAAGCTCTCCGCTTCTCTTCCTCTATTGAAATCCTAGGAAAGGTTCGTAATGCATATATTGCTTATCTGCAATAATCTTTCAAATTTTGCCTGGTAGCTGGAAAATACACTAGTATACAAAATTCTGGAAAATCTGAACGAGTTTGACAATTAAAACTTCAGAGTTGTGTATGTAGTACAACTCAATATGCATGATCCCAGGTTTACACTCATTTTCAGCATCTCTGCATTAAAATCTCCTATGGGGATTCCTGTTATATTAGGTACTGAGAATGCATGACGATGACACCACAGAAGCTGGTGGAGCGGCTGAGATCACATGGGGGAAAATACATTGCTCTCCATCTGAGATATGAAAAGGATATGCTTTCATTTACTGGTTGTACTTATGGCCTGACAGAGGCAGAATCTGAAGATCTGCGAATAATGAGGTGAGCAATTTTATTTGATGTTTGCATGTGCTTGTCTGTGCCTGTGATGACTCCACAGTCTACTGAGTCCCGTACTCCCCTCAACATAGCAGCTCTAGTTAATAAGTTGATGATTTTATATTGCCAAACTACTGGAGAAGAAAGTCAAGATCTTACTTTGTCAGAGATTTGGATAAGCAATGTCCTGGGGAGTTTTATTAAGATGGACATAGCTGAGCTGAGATTATCAACTTTGGCATTATTTAAACAGTCTCTGATGAGAATTGATTAAATACCTGATGTTTAACTTTTATTTGTTATCATCCTCATATTGATTATAGAATAACAAATTAGATTATTTACTTTGCATAGTACTTTGTTTTCTCATAGTTTCTATTGGTATTTTTGCAGAGAAAATACTAATCATTGGAAGGATAAAAAGATAAACTCGACAGAAAAGCGATTGGGAGGTTTATGTCCTCTAACTCCAAAAGAGGTGGGAATTTTTCTTCAAGCTCTTGGTTATCCTCCATCGACGACAATGTATATTGCGGCTGGAGGAATTTATGGTGGTGAATCTCGCCTTTCAGAGCTTACATCTCGCTTCCCCAATATAGTCTTTAAGGTTTTTCCTTAATTAACATAGTTATTGGCAAGATGCTCGAGTTCTCTGGAAATACAAAAATATCTGTCTTAGACTGGTTGTTGAATTGCTTTCAGGAAACATTGGCAACCCCAGAGGAGTTGGGAGCATTCACTAACCATGCTTCTCAAACTGCAGCACTTGATTATATTATTTCCATAGAAAGTGACGTCTTCATTCCCACACATTCAGGCAATATGGCAATAGCTGTTGAGGGTCACCGCAGGTTCTTAGGCCACCGTAAGACAATCATCCCAGACAGGTAAAAATCCGATCAAGATGTGATACTAACTGCTCTTTGTAATTGAAAATACCTCTCAAGGATAAACCATCTTTTCCGTTTCTTTAAATTTTCCTTCCACATAGCATGCAGATGGCTACCTTGTTAACTGCCTTTGTATGAAACCAACAGAATATTGCATCAAGCATGAGGGCTGTTGTGTCCTGGAGTGTTCTGTTTCCTCAAAGCTTGTAATGCAACTGTGTTTTATTTGCTATTTAATTAGCTTGGTTTTTTCAATGGTGAGTAGCCTCTTCTTAAATGAAAGCCATGCCCTTGGATATATTCTCTCTTTGGCCTCCATTTTGGTATGACAATCATTTTGATGAAAACATATTCACTCCCAGTTGTCTTTCTCTGCCGACAGCTTTCTTGTTTATTCTATTTTCCTCAGATGTCTCATCTTGTTTCTGTACCTTATGAAATTCATGGTTAGATTGTCATCCTTTGAGTACTTGTCTGCGCTAGTTCTTTACATTACCAGATGATGGAAGTCCTCCCTTATGTGTCTATTGAAGGAGAAAATATAGGACATGTGACAAAGAGTCTCAAGACCAACTCTCATTCTTACTGAGTCTGCAGGACTGTTCTGTCAAGGAAGAGTGGGGTTAGTGATGCAAATCGTGGAAGATGGGAGCTATTCAGTTATAACTACTTCTTAGGCTTTAGCTATTTATAGATACAGTACTGCATTTTCCTTTAGCAGATCAGTTTTTTTGAATTCCAGTTGTTGTTAGGAAAGTTAGCCCTTCTCGAAGTGGGTTTTTATCTACATTTAATAAAATTCAGATTTTCTTTTTCATCATTTCTTTCCTGTTTAGTTCCCTTGTTCCTAACACCAGAACTTATACCTTTGGAGAAGTGGAAGGAAGAGATTAGTACTCTTTTTGTTCTTTTCCTCTCTCATTTCCTCTCTTTCTTCTTGCTTTCTCCTTCCCCAAATGATTGCATTAGGATATGCTGCTTGATGTATACTTGGTGACATTCTTCTGCCATTTTTGTACCCTAATTAATTGCAGAAAAGGACTTGTTGAGCTTTTTGATAAGCTAGAAAGTGGGCAGATGGAAGAAGGTCCCTCATTTGCAAACCTTGTTCAGGAGATGCACAAAAAGAGGTGATTGTTATCCCAAGTTTTGCCAGTTCTTGATGCTTTGGGTTTATACGTTTATTTCTGAGGAGTCTGAACTGTCGTTTTGTCCGCTTCCTGCTTGAGTATCTTTTGTTTGTGTTTCTTTTCTTGCATTTTAGAAACATTCAATTCTTGATTGAAAGATTTTAGGACTTTTAGCAGACTTTCATTTTACACATTTAAATCTGCATCCAATTTGTTGACATGATAAACCAACTAGTTGCTAAGGTTTGTTTCTGAACAACTTTTTAAGTAATTGAGAAATGGTGGCAGCCAACTGACTTGGTTTGATGAAAACTACAGGCAAGGAGCTCCAAGGAGAAGGAGAGGTCCATTGCCTGGAGTAAAAGGACGGGCACGATTCAGAACCGAAGAATCTTTCTACGAAAACCCATATCCCGAGTGTATCTGCAGATCAAAAGGAGCCAGCTGAATTGAAGCTAATAGTTCCTTCAACTTTCAATTGTATATATTTCCAAGTTGAGGAACACTGAATGGTCCTGCAATTTTCTGATCATCATCATCTCCCTAAACAATATCCACCAGCTACCTTAACTGAACATTCATCTTCATCTAACTTAACAAGGATGTGACGAAGAAGACAACGACCACTGATCTCCAAATTCATGGCTTTAGGAAAGAATTCTACAGATTTCCAGATACCGATTTCGCTGTTTACTCCCCTGATAGGGATAGCATGATCATCTTCCTTTAATTCATGGATCATGTAATTCTTAGAGGATTATACCAAGAAAAAGGCCATGATTTTTGAGTTGAGAAAGATTGTAATAGTGTTAGTTGAAACAGTTTGATTTGGAGTAATATGTTCTTTTTGGCTAGAAAAGTTCGATAGAAGTGCAAGAAACTGAGCTAAGTCATGTTTGATGCATAACTTTGGCCTCCTCCATGAAGACTGGAATAACGCACATTGAGAAGTTAAGCCAATGGTTATTATGATTTAATAATTTATTTAAAACATGATATTTATAAATTATGGTAAATATTTAGAAAGAAATAATGTTAATTTTTTATAGTTTTATAGTTTTTATTAATTTATCAAAATATTATAAAAAATTATGCCTTTACATTTTATAAATGGGAAAGTACGAATATTGGGAATAAATGGAATCTTTTAATAAGACATATACAAAATGGTAAGTGATCATCAAATTTGGATAGGTTGAAACGACGTCGTGCTCACATCCTGACTGTCGCCGTTGTTACCAAACAAAAACCCGAGTTCTAAAACCTCTCGTCACCACCCCCGCCACCACAGAACGGTCGCGGCTCGCGGAGGAAGAGTAAACAATTAGAGCTTAACTATTATATTTTCGATTTTTGGGAATTTTCCAATTCACACTTAATTATGAAATCCATCAAGCCGCTTGATTTTCCTAAACCTGTTTCTCAATTCCCACTCTGTGTACCTTACCACACACCTCACAAGCACTCCATTACAACCAAGCTAAGGCCTCATCGGAATGCCTCAGTTAACCAATCCACTCTCGGACTCAGAATTAGACCTCTTTCTTCTACTTCTGCTTCTGCTTCGGCTTCCAACTCCAATCGCCCTGTGTCCTCTACCAAAGAAGAAGAAGAAAATAAAGGACAAGAGGAGTTGTTTCAAGTATGGATTTTTATAGCTCAATCTGCTTCAAGATTGCCTTTTTCCATTTAGTTTAGTGAAATGGTTGATGGGTTTTTTGTTCTTTTACTTTGTTTTTGATTGTGTAGAGATTGAAAGAGGCTGAGAGGCAAAGGATAAACAATTTGGAGGAGTTGGAGAGAAAGGCTAATGTGCAATTGGAGAGGCAGATTGTAATGGCTTCTGATTGGAGCAGGAGACTGTTAACCATCCGTGGAAAGTTGAAGGGAACGGAATGGGATCCCTATAACTCTCACCGGATTGATTTTAGCGATTTTTCAAGGCTTCTTAACTCCAACAACGTTCAGTTCATCGAGTACTCTGACTATGGTCAGTATGTATCAGGTTGTTCACTTTTCCTTGAACTATAGTCGTGCCTGTGTTTCGATGGGCATTTCTCAATGCTTTTACGTGTCTGAAGTTGAGGGTTAGAGGCTTAATTGTACCGAACTGGCTAGAAGTTGTAATGAGGGCGTGATTAACGGATATGGATTGGTGAGCTATCATAAGTACCAGGCACCACCATGTAACTTCTTTAGGTATTGCTGTCTGTTGAGAGAATCAATTGCATAACAGATATGAATAATTGTATTCAGTTTTTTGACTTGGAGCTTCTGTTTAGTACCATACGTTTTTTTTTATTTTTTACCTGAAACAGAAGAGTTACTTATTTCTGCAGTGATTCTTCCATACTATGAAGATGAAAAAACCAATGGTGCAGAAGAGAATGTGAAGAAGGAAATTGTTTTCCGGCGCCACGTTGTTGACCGTATGCCAATTGATTGTTGGAATGATGTTTGGAAAAAGTTGCACCAACAAATAGTAAATGTTGATGTCCATAATGTGAACACAGTCCCTGCAGAAGTATATTCTACTGTTGCAACGGCAGTCATATGGGCTATGCGGCTTGCTCTCTCTGTTGCATTATATATCTGGATTGACAATATGACGAGACCAATTTATGCGAAGTTAATACCTTGCGATTTGGGAAAACCCAGTGAAACAATTAGCCGACCGCTCAAACGCCGTGCACTTGGGTCGTTGGGCAAGAGTAGGTAAGTAAATTCCTTGATCAGTTATTAGATACTACGCAAGGGTAATTGGTTAACAATTTGTCAGACTTAATTTTCCTTTGCATTATTATTTTGTTCAAATATTTATTTTTTTCTTTTGTATGTGCATATTTTAATTCATATGTCCATCTCAACTGCTTCTTGGTAATTGGTTGGTTTGGTTTTTAGTTACTGGAACTTCCCATAAATTGCTCATGTTAATGGGCAGATGTAGATTGATCAAGTGAATGTGCTACTGGAAGTTCTAGTGCCTCCTTTATTTTGGTCCTTTGATAATTTTTGGATGAGAGAGGTTAGAATTGATTCCTTGTCGTGTACGTATAGAATGTCTTCACCAAATTGAGCATAGTTACTTGCCTCTAGTGCTCAAATGTTTTTTTAGGTGTAATGAAAGTTCAATTATGATTGCCAAATCCATAGCATATAATTTTCACACTGTTTTCTTCTTGAAGTTCTGGGCACACAACTCATTGAGGCAGCCAAATTGCATTTCTCATCTTCTGATTGAAGCAAAGTACAGTGTGAATAGACAGCTTTAAGATAATCAAATTGTTGTTCTTGTGAGTTTACAGCTTTGTTTAAAAAACATTTTGGATTCTGATCTCTTACTTTTCCACCAGGGCAAAGTTCATATCAGCAGAAGAAACTACTGGAGTCACCTTCGATGATTTTGCTGGCCAGGAATATATAAAGAAGGAGCTGCAAGAGATTGTGCGTATTTTGAAGAATGATGAAGAGTTCCAAGACAAGGGTATTTATTGTCCAAAAGGGGTTCTTCTCCATGGACCTCCTGGAACTGGTAAAACACTCCTAGCTAAAGCTATTGCTGGCGAAGCAGGATTACCTTTCTTTGCAGCAAATGGCACAGACTTTGTAGAGGTGAGGCTCCTTTGAATTCAGATAATGAATAATACACAAGAAATAAGAGGGGATAGTTTACCTTTTGTTGACAATGTATTATCGTTCTGTCAAGAACAATGATTCGTGCTACATCTATTCAACCCTTGGGGGATTATTATTTTTTTTGTTTTCCTCTGTCTATATCAGTCAATAGGTTTCCTTGAATGATATGAAAATACTGTGTTTGCCAGCATGATTATGCTAGTCAACTTCTTTAACTGAAAAGTTGGTGGATTGCGTGGGTAAGGCCATACACTGTCCATGCCTGTCTGTATACTTCCAGCCGTCTGTGTCTATTGAACTTCTTGTAGTAGAAACTTTGTGAAAGAAGAGTATTCTATTTTTTGTCTCTGGTATTTATGATGAAAGATACAAATAAGCCGGCATATCATGGGCTGGAAATAAGATATTTCTCTTTAACTCCTTGACTCTTGAGAATTGGCTAACATAAAAGTTGCTTTTTAGATGTTCGTAGGTGTGGCAGCATCTCGTGTCAAAGATCTTTTTGCTAGCGCCAGATCATTTTCTCCTTCCATCATCTTCATTGACGAAATTGATGCTATTGGTAGCAAACGTGGTGGGCCTGATATTGGTGGGGTAAGATAACATTTGCTATCAGTGGTTTTAATAAGTTCAACTAGTACTTTGATATGTTTGTTAGATAGTATTTTTATGTGTCTATATAGGATATTAGGTGATGTGTCATTGATAGATAGTGTTTTTATGTGTCTATATAGGATATTAGGCAATGTGTCGTCGAAACTTTACAATGTTTATCTTGTCATCTTATTATGAATTGATGGGCTGAAAACCTACTTATGGTCAAGCCATTCTATTCTCATATAATGAATTGGAAGCGTAGCTATTACGGATTTCTGTTAACTGTAGAACAGCTGTGAGATATGGAAAAAGGCCCTCATCTCTTACTTAAACTCACTATGTCTTTCGTAAGAAGATGCAGTCACATAGACATCGTGTGAAACTTTTTAACTGATGATCCTACTTTTCAACTGTTCATTTTTTATGCCCACCAGTAAACATCTTTTATTTCCTTTATTTAAATGCAATGGACCTGTGGAATGAATGAAAACCACATTAAAAGGTTGGTTATGTGGCATAAACTATAGAAAATCTTGTCCTTCTATAAAGAGTTAAGAAGAACGAAAATCCTCTTAAAATTAATTTGCTCATCCTTCATGCTTCAAAGCCACTAACAAAAAGAAAATGGACCATTGTGTCTTTTATTATTAGTTATTTTATTTATTTATGCTTTAACTAGTTTTTGGTTTAGGTGTTAGGAGGGGGCTGGCGTGGAGTGGCAGAATTTTGATTGAGAAGTCCCATTAATAGCTTCTGGTTAAACTTGATATATATCACAGTGATTCTTGCATTCAATCAAGGTGTTCATTATTATGCTTCCATCTACATGACCTGTGGTTTATGCTTGTGGTTGTTTCTTTTAGGGTGGTGCCGAGAGGGAGCAAGGTCTTCTTCAGATATTAACTGAGATGGATGGATTCAAAGAATTTACATCACAGGTATGCTTTTACTTGTTTTCGTGAATTGACGTATTAGTCTGTTTTGATCAACTGCCTTATTTGTGTGTAACAGGTCCTAGTCATTGGTGCGACAAATAGACTTGATATTCTTGATCCTGCTCTTTTGAGAAAGGGTCGTTTTGATAAGATTATAAGAGTTGGTTTGCCATCTAAAGATGGTAGGTTGGCTATACTCAAGGTATGTTTTTCTTATGAGCAATTTTTTACAGATCTCTCTTTCTAATCTTTGTCATGATACTGACCAGAAATTAATTGTTAAGGTTCATGCGAGAAATAAATTCTTTCGTTCAGAGGGGGAAAAGGAAAACTTGCTACAAGAAATTGCAGAGCTAACTGAAGATTTTACTGGGGCAGAATTGCAAAATATACTGTGCGTGATTCCTAGCTCATAAATCTTTTTGATTGAATGTAATTGAGAGAAAATTTACTGATTCCTAAACTGAATAACAGAAATGAAGCTGGAATTTTGACTGCTAGAAAGGATTTAGACTATATTGGACGTGAGGAACTTCTAGAGGCGTTGAAGAGGGTATTGCTCCCATCTTTCTCTCTTTCGGCCTTGGGTGAACAACTTTCTAGAGTCATTTAGAACTGCTTTTATGTTCCAGAAAATATTATCTTGACTCTTTGATGGTTTTGTCTTGTGATCTGCAGCAAAAAGGCACTTTTGAAACAGGCCAAGAAGATAGCACTGAAATTCCAGAAGAATTAAAATTACGATTGGCATACAGAGAAGCAGCTGTTGCTGTTCTTGCATGCTACTTCCCAGACCCTTACCGGCCTTTTACAGAGGTTGTTGAAAGGATATATTTGGCTGACATATTCTCTAAGCATGTATAATACATTACAATCACACGTAAATATGCCTGACCTGCAGACGGATATAAATTCCATCTCTAGCCAGCCAAACCTGCGCTATGAAGAAGTTTCAGGCAGGGTTTTCAAGAGGAAATCAGATTATGTGGATTCTATAGTGCGTGCATGTGCTCGTGAGTTACTCTGATCTTTCAGTGATTGTCTGTTCCTTCTTCATCCTAATTGTTAGACTTGTTCGTCTGATTGTGCGTTAAGAGATGGTATTTAGATGCATTACTTGTACTCTTTAGAGTTTAATGATTGAGACACTATGACTGGTGGACTCCTTAACAAAATCTCTAGTGGTTATTTTGTTTCATTATTCTTCTACATTATTAACACTACCTTTCACTTTTTTTTTTTTTCTGATTTGCATATGATGCTTTTAGATATACACTGCATTTCTAAAATTTGGCTGCAGTGGTTCAAATTCAACTTTTTCGTTCACTTTTAGAAAGGACGTGGATAAACAAGATGTTAGTTAAGTGGACAGTCCCTCTCTTGAAATCCAAACTTTAGATTCTCCACCTCCTCCCCACCTGCATAAAAGAGAAGAAAACAGAAAAAAGTATAGTTTGTATAGAACATAGTGGGAGCATAACTACTGAAAGCTATCTGCCCAATGCATTAATGGTTTTAATCATCATTTTCGGAAACAACCCCGTATAATTTTCTTTCATGGCATGGAAATCCTGGCAGAAGATTTCGTTTTCATGCACAAGGAAATTATGTTTCTGCAACAATACTAATACTTTTATTCTGGTTTAATTGCTTGACATCTAAAACTTGGTGTGCAGGATCCCAGGAACATTATTGGTTGAATTCTTAGCGAGTAGAGAGTTGGGCATATTTTTACCCTTTTTCCTTAGCCACCTAATCCTTTCTTTGGTACTGTTTGTTTATGCCTTTGATTTGTAGCTAGAGTTATCGAGGAGGAGATGTTTGGGCTTGACAATCTATGTTGGATCTCTGCAAAGTCTACTTTGGAAGCTTCAAGGCTTGCAGAATTTTTGATTCTGCAGACTGGAATGACTGCATTTGGAAAGGCATTCTACAGGAATCACAGTGATCTTGTTCCCAATGTACATATTATGATTTAGTGATGAACATTTAATAATTAATCGTACATTACTGACCAAATCTAATCTAGATTACAATTGCAATTTACATTTGCATCAGCTTGCTCCCAAACTTGAAGCACTTAGGGATGAATACATGCGCTATGCTGTGGAAAAATGTTCGTCTGTTCTGAGAGAATACCATTCAGCTGTGGAGACAATTACAGGTCTGGTCATTCTCCAAGTTGACACATCCAATTAATATACACGTGTACTATCATGCCAACGGTTCATTAATTAAATATGTGTGTGATGTTTTCAATTTTGCTTCAAATTAACAAGCCCATAGAGAATAATATATGTGAGCCTAGTGTCCTCCAATTTTTGCAGATATCTTACTTAAGAAGGGAGAGGTAAAAGCTGAAGAAATTTGGAGCATATACACTAGGGCTCCTCGGATATCCCAAGTGAGTTTTTGAATTTGGGGGTATAAGTTTTTTCTTCTTGCTCTTTTACTAGTTTGAGTTCTTCCATTCTTTAAGACCTGTACATCTCCCAGTGGATGTTTGAACTTTGAAATTTTAAGAGCTAAAGAGGTCAATACATCATAATCTTATATTTCAATTTTTATTCCCTTCGGCTCTATTGTTGTTAGATTAATATTTTTGGGATATCCATACTCTTTTCTGTTTGTGATGAGTTTCAACCAACTTTACTTGATGGCGTGATGGCACAATACTACACTTTACGGGAGGTTTCCTTCACAATTAGTTTGTTGGCATTAGCGAATTGTTTTATGCTTATTGCCTCCTTGTGTGAAGTACACCTTGGAAATGCTTCCTTGGTTGTGTAACTTTTATCCTTTTGTATCGTGTTCTATCTAGACATGCTAGCACATAGCTGTTAATTTTGGAAAGTTGTGTTTCAATATTATTTTAGCATCCTTTCAGAGTGTTGGTTGGTTGCTTTTTTCAGCCAACATTCTAATATGCTATTGCTGGCCCTCGAGCATGACATGAACCAACAGACTTAAACTTAGACAAAAACCAAGGTGCTGATTAAGATTTAGGATGAAATCATGCATTCTTACATCTACCTAGATGAATTTCTAGGAAATAATGCATAGAACTGTATATGGAGAAAAGGCAACCAAAAGTAAGAAATGAAAGGATTTTCGTCATTTTTGCTCTTACAAAAAAGCAGTTGTAGGTCAATTGTTGAGTTCATTGTAGTTTTAACCTTATTCTATTTGTTCCACTTACAATAGGATTCTGGATGGTTATTAACTACCTGTGGTTTTGATTAGAGCCTTGCCGGTATTTGTTGTGAAATCATTTTAAAAATCTGTATCAAACTCCTCCATCATGCAGCCTGCTGTTAATCCGGTTGACGAATATGGAGCCCTAATATATGCTGGACGATGGGGAATCCATGGAATAACTCTTCCTGGAAGGGTGACATTTGCACCTGGTAATGTTGGGTTTTCAACTTTTGGAGCACCTCGTCCTATGGAGGTAAACTGATTATTGAACTTCTCTTTACCATGTTCCTGAAATTGTTATTTGCGCGTGATAGTAACCTTTTTCTTTGAGTTTTGGTTTTAAAATGTTTCCATTGGCAGACCCAAATTATCAGCGATGAAACTTGGAAGCTAATAGATGGCATTTGGGACAAAAGGGTTGAGGAGATAAAAGCTGAGGCTTCACGGGAGATTGAAGAAGACAAGGAGAAGCCACAACTTTTAATGGCCAGTCATTTCCTATGACAAGATTTCATGCATTATATGCGGTTTGTGTGAAAATCCTGATGCTTTGTCATTTGTTTTCGGATTTCATACATGGACCAGGATGTGCAAAAGCAAAATAATCTGGATATACATGGTTTCTGAAGAAAAAGAAGAGCACTCTTTTAGGGTGTACATCTCAAAATTCTCCGGAAAGATGAAGAAACAGAAGGAAAACCTTATTCGTTCACTTTTTATCACATGCTTGGCAATAACATACTGAGATTCCACTGCTTACTTTTCCTGCAGGAACATTCCTAGGGAGACTCGTGCATCTATGGAGTCTTTGCAAATAGCTTGTCATTTGCTGATTCTTGCAAAAGCTTTTGCATATGTTGTATGAAATCACTCAGCTGCTACGTGCAGATTAACTGGTTGTAGATTGTTGAAGAGGTCATTTACCTTGTTCCTAAAATCTGAAGGGGCCTGCATTCTCATTCACAAGGAGTGAATTTATGCAAAGGAGATGTCGTATACCATGATCACTGCTTGGTTATCCTTTACATGGGCAGATGAATCAACTTTGGGGAACTGTTGAAAAATCTGTGTCCTGACTCCTGATCTTGTTTGGTGCTTTCTGTTGGTCGATTATCTACGAAGCTCTTACAAAGGACATGCCAAATTGTAAACTATTGTATCTTAGACATGGTGTTTCTTTGTCAGGTCAGGAAGCCTGTGTTTTCCATCAGTAGTTTTCAGAATCACTTAATGTCAGAAGCCTTTGTTTTTCCTTTTCCTACGAACATAACCTATATATAAAGGAAACAATTTATGCAAATATTTTAGTATTATCTGAAGCTCTATTGCAGGAAATATAAGAAGCAGATAATCATTGTGTTGCAAGTTTATTGTATTGATTGTAACATGAAACTCATATGAAACAGAAACTTCAAACAGCGAGAATTATAAAATTCGTGAGGTAGTGTATCTATTGCCAAGCATTCACTCTCTTCTCTCTTTCTATAGCTAGCTAATTTAGGTTCTCTGAAGGCATACACAAGCATATCAGACTGATCATACCTTAATTACTTCAAACCTAAGTAAACTTTCTCCCATACAAAGATCACAAAAAGCTTTCAAAAGAACTGAAATTTCTGCATAATTAACTAGTACATATATGCTTATGATTCTATGCCCTTCAGGATGATGATGATGATGATGTTGATGATAGGTCCTTGGTCTTGTATCGGTACAGAATCCGCTTCTTCTTGTTGAAAGCTCCATTCTCAATGGTGATGACAAGTTTTCCATGTTCTTTGTTCTTGAAAGAATTGCGAATTGTTCCCTCCTGCATTGTTATCTTTCTTCCCTTCTGAACTATAATGGTGTAAGATTCTTCATCTGTTGGAACAAACTCTTCTTTGTAATGGACATCCCAACCACATACAGTCAAGTCCCAGATCAAAACTTTTCCTACCTGCATATGTATCAGACATAGAAGGATAGTTTACCTGCTAAACGCAAACCTAGAGCACTAACTATAATCTTATGATGAGCTTGGTTATCATGAAGAAATCTACCTCTGGTGCTGGTATCTCAACAGTTTCAGTTGATCCGGCCTTGACAAGAGATTCTTCTGCAGAATCTTCGACAGAAAATTCAGAATCATTATTGCGTTTAAGCCCACCATACTCGACTGGAATTTGCTCCCCACCAACGTATCTGAAACAGAACTTGTGATCAGTTACAGCCTTGAATCAGATAAATTCACTACGTAGGGAGACATGCTTTGAGTTGATCTAGGGAGACATGCTTTGAGTTGATCTTACTTGAGTAAGACTTCTGTGACCCTAGATGGACGAGCAGAAACGAACTTATTCTTGGTTCTTTGAGTTAAGAATGGAGTTAAAAATGCACTGAATGCAAAATACCAGAAAGGAACATTGATGAAGACCTGCAGACAGAAGAAGAGAGAAAGTAATGAAGACATGCATACAGAAGAAGAGAGAAACTATCTTACCATCAACTGCACATGTATCTATAGTTACAGTTAAGGATTTGAAGGCACTTACGTTTCTGAAAACAAATTCAGGATAATTGTCCTGAAGAAGTTCAGCTACTTTTCTTGCAGTTAACCTGAAGTCGGTTTTTGTTGGTAAAGGAGCATTTTTAAGATCGCTGATTTGCAG
This sequence comes from Erythroxylum echinodendron, assembly GCA_027575705.1. Taxonomy (NCBI): domain Eukaryota; kingdom Viridiplantae; phylum Streptophyta; class Magnoliopsida; order Malpighiales; family Erythroxylaceae; genus Erythroxylum; species Erythroxylum echinodendron. The sequence continues at coordinate 705,266 of JANZXR010000172.1, forward strand.
AATTGTGGAGGTACCATAAGGATCAAAATCAAGTTTCTGAATACCCTTTTCCATTAGCTGAATCCTCCATCTCAAGAGCTTGTCATACTTGATCTCGTTTCCAAGAATCTTACCGTACAAATCATCATTGTTAAGAACACCAAAATTGTTGTAACACACAGGATGGCCTTCACGATCCTTGCCATCCATGTAACCTGCAGATGCAAGCTCTGTCTCAAAATTCTCTTCCAGGATTGAATCAATCTTGTTTTCTCTTCTCCATTGCATGGTGTTCCTCAACATCTCAAAAGCTTCATTAACTCTGAACTCTCTGGCCCTCAAGAACTTGGTTAGAACAACATCAGTTCTTGCATCTCCTTTACTGGGCAGTAAAGGTATCCCCCATATAACTATATCCTTATCAACACCTCCACCTTCCTCCACAGCCTCCTCTTGACTCAACTCTTCTTGATCATCACCAACTCCATTGATTTTCTCTGCAGATGATGCATTGTTCTTCTTCTTCTCGCCTTGATCATCAAGAATGGCTGCCTCCTTCAACTTTCCTTCTCCATGATCAGGTGCAATCTCTTTGCCTTTTGAGTCTTCTTTCTCGTGATCAGTTTTCACTTCTGTTTCAGGCCCTTCTCCATTTCTCTCGGTTTCTTCCACAACTTGTTTCTCTGCATGCATGTCCTGTGATGTCTTTGTATCAGCTTCTACTTCCTTGGAGTTCTCCTTCTCTTCCACACCTCCATTGACGTTACTTTCAGAAGCTTTATCCTTCTGATCCTTCTGTTCATCGTTTTTTGCAGATGATGATGACTCCTTTTTCCCCTTCTCCTTCTCCTTCTTTTTACTGAATAGCTCGTTTCCAAGAATGGCTTCTTCAACCTTCATTTTCAGCTCAGACAAAGCTTTCTTTTCATACTCTTTCAGATCAGCGACCCTGTTCTTATCATCCTTAAATGATAACAAGTTTTTGATCTCAAACCCAGTTTTTGCCTTAGGACCACGATCAGAAACAACCTCATCGCCATTAGCTTCCTTCTTTTCATCAACAACACTCTCTTTCTCTTTCACTATCTCTATCTCCTTCTCCTTCTCTTTCACTACTTCACCATTCTCACCTTCGTCTTTCACCACCTTCACTGCTTCACCGTTCTCTTTTTCATCTTTCACCACCTTCACTGCTTCAACATCCTCTTCTTCATCTCTCACCACCTTCACTGCTTCACTTTTCACCATCTTCTCTGCCTCAGCACTTGTCTCATTTTCATTCTTATCAGAATCACCTTCCACAGCTTCACTGCCTATCTTCTTTTCCATGTCTGGTGCTTCAGATTTCCCTTCAACAGCCATTGTTAAAAGCTCTTGTTATCTCTTCAATTTCTTAACAAGTTGATGGATCCAAACATGTGTAAATAAAAGGAATAAGATAGGTTTGAACAAATGAAACTTAGGACTAGAAAAGGTAAACTGACCTCACAGGTTCCATGTTTTGCTCCACAGTTTTCTCATAGTTCTAAATTTGGGTAGGCTTCTAAGAATTTTCATCATTGACTACAACTTGTTTTTCTGCTCCCTTTATTCTCTCATGCTTCTCATGTAACCATAATGGAACCAATCCCAATTCTTGCCACTTGGTGAGACAAATTAGTCCGAGTCTGACCCTAAACTAACATATTTAATTTAATATAACTGAAATTGAATTATAATTCAATTTTAAATATTCAAGTTCGACCATATTTGATAATTAATTCTGAATTTAATTAACATACAAAATTATATTTAATCAAAATTTGATTCAATATATTTTTTATATATAGCAATGAGTATTATAAGTGTTTTAGAAATAGTTTTATTATATGATGATTAATTCTAAATTTACTAAGACATATATGATATGAATGTTCAATTAATTTTATTATTTTAAAAGGTAACACTAAGAATCATACATCATAAACTAAATATGCAAATTATATCATACATAAATAAAATTAGATAGAGATATTAACAGGTTAGATCGAAGGCCGTCGAGTTGGTAGAGTAGGAAAATATGAGGTAGTAAAAAGGTCATGTGTTTGAATCTTCCTATTTATCCTCTCTCGATTGAGTCTGTCGTACAGGACGTGTCTGGTGTGAAAGTTTTTTTAAGTTTAAGTTTGTCCTAAAATTGGATCAATTTGATTTGTCAAGCCCAAAATTAGGGTTATTAATTCAACAATTAAAAATAGGGAGGAAGTGTGAGAAGAAATGGAAAAGGTACTTCTTTTTTTACAGATCAGATTTTCTGTTCTAATTGACTAGTTCCTATCATGTTTTATTAAATCTTATCCATATATTTATGTAAGGTTTTTTTTTTTTTTGAAATGGAAGAACCCGCAACCTCTATCATTTAGATGCATATTGAGTAAATTTCAGGATTAACACAATAAACTGTAAATCACATCAATTAGGTACTCCGTACTAGATAAGTGATGTACGACCGACTCAATCGAGAGAGTATAAATAAAATGATTCAAATACATAACTTTTTGGTGTCATATCTCTCCTTTACAAACTCGACCATCTCTCAAAAAATTATGAAAAATCTATATAAATATGTGGATAAAATTAAACAGCTCAGGATTGAAATATCTTAAAAGACAGCTTTTGGCGAGGAGGGATACGAACTCCGAAACAATAGGAAATAAATTCCAACGCAATTTAATGTTTTTCGGTCATTTCAGTTTGTCATACAAGTTAATTATTTTGATAGTTTTTCGATTTTCCGCAAATTTTCAATTTTGAGGGTCTTATTTTGTAATTATCTGAAACTTAAAAGAATAATAATGCAAAACCAGAAACCAGACAACTAATAAAAAGCCTCGCCGTTGGTTGCAGTCACCGTCTTCAATAAATTGGAGGCGAAAACTGTGGTAATCAGAACATGGTTTCTGTTCCCAAAGTCAAAACTCAACGCACAAGGCCTATGGCTCCTGTATATATACCTTCAGAGGTTGGGGGGTCTCTTCACAACTCGAAATTGAAAGCAAAGTGTGAAGTGATTGAAGTCAAATTGAGCTAAAAGAAAAGATTTGATCTTTTGAAAAAATGTCGGGAACTACTGTTGGTCAGGTCATACGTTGTAAAGGTAAGCTTGTGTTCTTAAAGGGTTTTCTGGTTTTTGTTGTTTATGTTCATCCCGTGTTGTTACATCTTTTTTTTTTTTCTCTTTTTCTTTTGTTGATTGCTTTGGCATTATGGGTTGTGTGTCTTTTTGAGGAATGGTGTTAGTTCTTTATGTTGTTTCACTCTTTGTTTCGTGGGAAATGAGAAGAAAGTTCAAGGAGGAAATGTGTATAAATTGTGTTTATTTATATGAATGATCTTTGCTCGCTAGTTCTTTATGGCTTTCGTCTTGTGAAATAATTGGGCGTTTTTGCATGTTCTTGTAGCTGCCATTGCATGGGAAGCTGGGAAGCCGCTGGTGATAGAGGAAGTGGAGGTGGCACCACCTCAGGCTATGGAGGTCCGCTTGAAGATCCTCTTTACATCCCTCTGTCACACTGATGTTTACTTTTGGGAAGCCAAGGTGAGTTGTTGCTTCATGTTCAACTTTTTCTTGTTCTTTTTTTGTTGAGTGACTGAAAACTGATATGGAAATTGCAGGGTCAAACTCCATTGTTTCCTCGCATATTTGGCCACGAAGCTGGAGGGTACGAGCACCATTTTTCACTACTTACATTTGTGCTTAAGCTTTCAATATCAATCTTTGTTTAACTTTTTATCATCTGTTAACTTGATTATTTGTTGATGTTTGTGGTATTGTAACAATCTGGATATGTGTGCAAATTGGGGGCAGATCATCTGTACCCCTTATTTTGTGCCCTCTGTCCCCTTTTGATCTCAAGCATCCAATTTATTGAATTGGATGGTTGAGATGAAATAGGTACTGGGTAGGTACAGAATAAGGGGTACAGAAGATCTGCACCCGTACAAATTAGCCTCTACAAAAATGCTTAATTATGGTGAAATAATGGCAAGTCATCTCCTAATTTATCATCTGACTTTTGCGCTTTGCAGGATTGTTGAGAGTGTTGGTGAGGGTGTCACGGACCTCAAACCTGGTGATCATGTGCTTCCAGTCTTCACTGGAGAATGCAAGGAATGTAGTCACTGCAAATCAGAGGAAAGTAATATGTGTAATCTTCTTAGGATTAACACTGACCGAGGGGTGATGCTTAATGATGGCCAGTCAAGATTCTCCATCAGGGGAAAGCCCATTTACCATTTTGTTGGAACTTCCACCTTTAGTGAGTACACTGTGGTTCATGTTGGCTGTGTTGCCAAAATCAATCCTGAAGCTCCACTTGACAAAGTTTGTGTTCTCAGTTGCGGAATCTCTACAGGTTGGTGGAAATTTAGTTCTTCCGACTTAAGTGCAGAATGTGTATCCTTTTTATTGATCATAAGTTGGTTGTGCTCCAGGACTTGGTGCTACCTTGAATGTTGCAAAACCAAAGAAAGGCTCCTCTGTTGCCATTTTTGGACTGGGAGCTGTAGGTCTTGCTGTGAGTTCCTAACCACACCTCAACACAGTGAGCAGATTTAGTTCTTAATTATGCAGCTACTAATTGACACTGCCATTGTTTTGCTTGACATGAATAGGCTGCTGAAGGGGCTCGAATTGCCGGTGCTTCAAGGATTATTGGTGTTGATCTGAACCCCAAGAGGTTTTTGGAAGGTAAAAGGAGTTTCTACTGATAAAATTGCATTAATCGTCAATAGCAGTTTCTTTACATTGCCTGAAAATGGCCACTCCAAAAGGCTGGCACCGTAGATGTATTTAATCTGAAATTTGTCAGAAGGCCATCTGAACGTAATTTAACCGTACCATTACCAATTCAAAGTCAGAAGGTTTAGTGAGATCACCAAGTTTCTTTATTGTTGCTCAGTAAGATAACATTTCATGCTAGTATAAGCCAACTTGTAACTCTCATAAATACTGTTGATTCTCTATACTTGAAGTGTGATGTAACATTCACTTTGTATTCTCTCTTCTCAAACAGCCAAGAAATTTGGTGTCACCGAGTTTGTTAACCCGAAAGACTATGAGAAGCCTGTTCAAGAGGTTTGTGGTACAATGAACTGGAATTTTTACCTACATATGTTAGACCAGTGCTTAGTTCCATTCCAATTTCTGTTCTTGTCTCCAGGTGATAGCTGAAATGACTGATGGAGGAGTTGATAGAAGTGTTGAATGCACTGGAAGTATCAATGCCATGGTATCTGCATTCGAGTGTGTTCATGATGTAAATTTCTTATACTCCTAATTCATTGGAAAGAAAGTCATATAATGATGTCTGAGAAGATATTAAAGACACCGTAAAAATTTTCTTGACAGGGTTGGGGTGTTGCTGTTCTTGTTGGTGTGCCAAGCAAAGATGATGCTTTTAAAACTCATCCAATGAATGTATTGAATGAGAGGACTCTAAAGGGTACTTTCTTTGGCAACTACAAGCCACGCTCTGATCTTCCTTCTGTTGTGGAGAAGTATATGACCAAGGTAAGTAGAATTTTGCGGTTTTTGGATCTTCATATAACACAAACACTTGTAAACATCACATCAAAAAATCAGGAAGCTGTTATTAATTGGTTTCAAGCTTTTAGACCACCAGATTGAATTCTATTTGGATCTCTTAATAGTTGAAATGTTTACAGGAGCTTGAGCTGGAGAAGTTCATTACTCATCAAGTTCCCTTCTCAGAAATAAACAAGGCTTTCGAGTACATGCTCAAGGGAGAGAGCATCAGGTGTGTGATACGCATGGATGCATAAGATTAAGAAGAAAAGAAAGAACGGTTGATTTATAGTTGTGTGTGTGAGGGAACAATCGCATTGTATATGCTGTTGATATTGTTAAAGTGTTGCATTTGTCCGAATAATTCAGTGCAAAACTTTCCTTGAAATTAGATATTTGCTACTCGTTAGTAATTTTCCATCTAATCCTCTTTTCCACTTTCAAGTACTTTGTTCTAAACTTATTTTATTAAATCTCATTCATATATTTATTTGAGTTTTACGTAAATGTGTGGATGATATTTAATAGAATATAATAGGAACACCAATATTTATTAAAAAAAGTTTTATGAACTCAAAAAATTTTATTTATCAGAAACTTAAATTCAAACTAATCTAACAATCTAATTTAACATAATCTTATCCAACTTAATTTAAACTTAAATTTTTATT
>JANZXR010000172.1:713571-735448 GCA_027575705.1 Erythroxylum echinodendron
TGATGTTGTGTTGGGAATTATTGATCTTCTTTTCAGTGAAAGTTAGTGCTCATGCTTTTGTTCAGCTGAGTTGTTTTGTGACCCCATTTGCTCTTTTTGTTGCCTCCTGCTTTAGGTCATGACTTCTTGTTGATGATTGGGTTGTATTAGTAACCTAAATCATTCCCAATCCCCTCACCAGAATATTAACCAAAAAAATCGTATTTTGTTCATTAATTAAATTTAGATATACATTTATATGTAAATAGGGATGTCAATAGATTGGGTCGGGCTAAGATGGCCCGTGACTCGGCCTGTTATTTATTTTTTAATCAAAAAAATTCTAAAACGACGTCGTTTTAGAAATAACGAGCCCGATTCAGTCAACTCGGGTTAAAAATAGGCCGGGTTGATTTTGTCATCTCTACTAAATATTCGAATCAATGCTCTAAATATCAATATAATTAAAATTTTAGTTAATTTAAATTTAATTTATTAATTTTGTGAGTAAAATATCCTTAATTTTTAATAATTTATAACTCAATATTTCCTGTGTTAAAGAATTTATATGAGAACTAATAAATTAATATATATATATATATATAATATACATTGTAATAGTTGATTTCAATTTTATGAGCAAATAAAAATTAAATTTATATTATTAGATCAAAATTTAATATACATTTAAATCATATCATGCATATTAATTTTTATAATACTGGAAAATTTAATTATTTGTTAATTCTAAGTTAACTATCTTCAAATTTAAAGTGTTTATAAGTACAAATTTGATTTATTTTTAACACACATATAATAGCCAGACCTTATAATCTGCATCTTTTTTTCATTATCACCCTCAACATGTGGGTTTACTAAAAATAGTTTTTTTATTCTATAAGGGTAAAGCTACGTACTATCAGACCTTCCTAAATCTCGCTTTAATGCAAGATTCGGACTGGATATGATGATGATGATGATAATAATAATAGCTAGACAACTTCTTTATTAATTAGAGATAAGGCTACGTAATACTAGACTTCTTCAAACTTTACATATCAGCAGGATTCAAATTGAATATTGTTGTGATTATTTACATATATTATAAATTAATATATAAATTTGATAAATTATATAAAATTAATTTAAATAATATAACTAATAGGAATTTCATTATTTATTTTTAAAATCACTTTTAAATTATGTATTTTATATAATTTGTTCAATAAAAGCACACACTTAAATTAATCTAAAAATTTTAGAAGACATTCAAGTCATAATGTTTTATAATTAATTTTCAAAAAAAGATTTTATAATTACTTTAAAATTTTAAAGAAAGTGTTGGAAATTAAAACTTTAAAATATTCATCTTAAGAAGCATATAAAGTACGAGGAGAACAGGGGCAATTTCGTCCAATCATGATAAATATTATCGAGCTCGGATTAATTACCAGACAATCCGTTTCCCGCCAATTCAGAGCACAACAGCGCGGCAAAATCACACAGTCTCTGTCTTCTCCCCCAAATTTACCCCAACTGCAAATTTTCCCTAGAAACAGACAAAGAAGTTAAGGAAGAAGAGAGGGAAAGCAAAGGAGTTAAGGAACAAAGGCAATGAAAGGAGGTACGTTGCAAATAAATTGGCATGACACAAGGCCCGTCCTAACCCTAGATTTCCACCCGGTCTCCGGTCTCCTCGCCACCGGCGGAGCCGATTACGACATCAAGGTAACTTCTTGAAATTTAGGATGATCATTTGAATTAAGTGGTGTCGCCGTTGTGAGTCCTGAGTATTGGAATTGGTAAAAGAAAAAATTGATGGGATGTATGTTAACCCTAGGTTTAAAGTCCTTTTTGTATCTAATGCATTGGTACTATGGCTCAAATTTCAGCTTTGGTTAATAAGTTCAGGAGAATCGAAGAAGAATCCTACGGCTTCTTATCAAAACAGCCTTTCATACCATGGGTCTGCTGTAAATGTGTTGCGTTTCTCTCCCTCTGGTAAGAGTGTATTTTGATGTTTCTGTCTAATCGTTACTGTTTTTAGTATTCGCACAACCTATTTTGGCTTTGAAAGTGACTTAGCTCTAAGGCAGACTAATCATGTATGATAAATCTCTCCTGAACCTTTTTGGAAGGTCTGGAAGATGGAATCTTTTGAAAGGGATGTGATTGCTGCCATAAACAGTATGATGTTATGCCCGAATATTGAATGTGATCTTATCTTTCCTGGTCTTCAGCAGAAATTTGAGAGTAACTTTTCACCTGTATTATTTTGCTATTCATATTCACATTTTAGTAGGAGCCACCAGCGGCTAAACTCTACTCAACAAGTAAAATCTCTTCACATTTCTATGTTACTTCATTTCGCCCATTGTTTAGGTTATGTTCAATTAATTCCTGTTAATTATATTATTTATTCTTACTTAAAGCTTGCACACACTCAAGACACCTGCATACTCTCATACACATGTTGCCTATCTTTCACGCCTATACAAGTTGCTCATTGTGGATTTTGCAATTACTGGCTGATCTATGTATATTGTCATTAGTGCCCCTTTATTCACAAGCGAGCTTATGTTATATCTTTATATGCTGCAGGAGAACAACTTGCTTCTGGTGCTGATGGTATGATTTGAATCATGATCTCGGTTCTTCAGTATCATGCTTTACTATGATCATGATCTCTGTTCTTCAGTATCATACTTTACTACGTGCTTTTAAGTTGATATATTAAGGAACACTGTAAAGTTATTTATTTTCCTATCTGCAGGAGGAGAGCTAATTATATGGAAGTCACACTGTACAGAAACTGGTCAAACATGGAAAGTTCTCAAAAGCTTATCGTAAGCATTCTTATCTGATTCAACTCATTGGCTTCTTTATTTCTTCCTGCTCACTTAGTCACCAGAATTGGGTTTAATGAATTTGATTCAAAGTTGCACCTATTGCAGAGATAAATAATTTCTGGCATGTAAAATATCGCTTAGGTTGAATCAACATTCATGGGATAGCCATAGTTGTAACTTGATAGATTTAAATAGAAAAATATCTGGGAGCAATATCGTGACTACATTTTTCATATAGAGATCAGAATTTGTGAAATGGTGAATCAACACTAACTAGTTGAGGATATGAAATATAGCTGAGGCATATCCTTTTTAATACAGATGGAGTTGATCATCAGAAGATACATTATGGAGAATGGAACTTCCATTAAAGAGATAACATGAGAGCTTTCATGAAATTCTTGAATAATCATTTTTAGTTGGAACAAATCCATGAAGTTTCCCTTGCAGTTGACTACATAATTTCTTCAAACTCTCATCGAGGATTCTTATAGCTTCACCTTTATACTTAGATTGATAAATGTTGTTTTTCACTTTCATATTGCAGATTTCACCGTAAAGATGTTTTGGATCTGGAGTGGTCTTCTGATGGTGCTTTTTTGATATCAGGATCAGTGGATAATTCTTGCATTATTTGGGATGCTAACAAAGGCAAGGAAAACAAGAAAACTTCATATCCATCGTTCTAAGATGCCTCCACCTGTGGTTCTCTGATTAGCATTGTGTCCTATATTCAGGTTCTGTTCAGCAGATTTTGGATGCTCATCTCCATTATGTTCAAGGCGTGGCTTGGGACCCATTGAACAAGTATGTTGCTTCTCTTAGCTCAGATAGAACTTGCCGAATATATGCTCATAAACCTCAGACAAAATCAAAAGGTGTTGAGAGGATGAATTATGTTTGTCAGCATGTAATAACAAAGGCAGAACAGCAGCTGGTAGATGATTCTAAGGTTAGATAGTGGCATTATTACTTTCCTTGCTCTGGACTTGGATGATTTATTATTTAAATAATCATTCTGCATTTTCTGAGATGCAGTCAACAAAAAGCCATCTTTTTCTTGATGAAACACTGCCATCTTTCTTTAGAAGACTAGCGTGGTCACCAGATGGCTCATTTCTACTTGTGCCAGCAGGTGTGACAAACAGTTATATAATTCAATTGAAGCTAAGTATAGTTGGTTCCTTTTTTCCCCTAATGTTGTTTGTCTAGGAACCGGAAAGCTTGTTACTGACCTCATATATTTTAAGCTTTTCAATTGCTACATATTTCCTTCAGTTCATGCAGTTGTCTTACTAGCTATGATGCATTGTTGACAATCCTCTTGTCATGCTATTAAGTTATTACTGCTATTACAGCCTGGAATTAGCTTGATACCTTGTTTGGGAAGTGATTGGTGGTTCCTGAGAAAATTTCACCAATCATACATCTGTTCAAGGAGTGTGTCCGCATGTCTAGACTAGTCGCAACCTTATACTGCTCTTTCATTTCCTAGACTTATTCTTAGCTGTAACTTCATTAAGAAATATGGAATCCAAGAGTTGTAATACAATGATGGGGATAGAGGACATGATCTTTTATCACTTCTTCCTAGTTTCAACGATGCTAAGGGTAGAAACTTGCAAATATGTTATAGATCCTTTTTGCATCTTCTGCAAAAAGAGGAGTGCACTTGACATTTATTAATATATCAATATTGCAGGTTCATATAAAAGTTCACCCGCATCAGAAGTTTTGAACACAGCTTATATTTTTTCAAGACAAGATTTTTCAAGGCAAGACATACCCTTGATCTTACTGTTTCTATCTTGATACTGACTATTCTCTGGAACATGCATGCTTATATTTGTATGGATTGAAGATTAGTGTTAAATAACTATAACATTTATCCTGTCACAGGTTAATCTAAGGTTGTTGTCTCTACATTGGTTTTACTTATTTGCTTTTTATGATATCCAGGCCCGCTTTACTGCTTCCTAGTGGTAGTAAACCTGTAGTAGCAGTTCGATTTTCTCCCATTGCTTATAGCTTTAGAGGATCAAACTCAGGTATTGTTATATTTGTTTTAGAAAGGTGTGATATGTAACATTTGTTTTGATACTTAGTATCTTCATTTATCTCGTGCAGCTAGATTTTTCAAGCTACCACACCGATTGGTTTTTGCAGTGGCAACTTTGAATTCAGTTTATGTTTACGATACAGAAAGTGTTCCACCAATTTCTATCTTGGCCGGTCTTCATTACGCTGCTATAACTGACATTGCATGGTAATTTTCTAAGTAGCTTAGGTGTATTAACCTTTTTCTTACCATCATTTATACATGTTTTATCCAAAAAAATCATTTCTAGAGTGAGTGTCATAATATGTTCAATCTTTGTTGTTATCCCAGACAAGAAATTCTGGTAGCTAAAGTTGCAACAGTTTAGAATGAAAATTGAATAGATTGAAGTTATTTTGTACCTAATTCAAGTTTTAATAGAATGGCATTTGATTTTAAGCAGACAGTGATCTTCCTCCCTAGTGTATTGGGTCTCATTTTCAACTTCTTTAGCTCAAAGACAATAAGTTTTCCTGCAATATGCTCATAGTTTATTTGTATTTGCTCAAGGTATAATGTTATTTGTTTTACGATTGCCTGATTCTTTTGGTGTTCCAAGGTCACCAAATGCCCAGTTTCTAGCTGTATCCTCTCAAGATGGTTATTGTACCCTGATAGAATTTGGGGCTGATGAACTCGGTTCACCCATCTCCTTGACAGGTTTGCTTATATTTTTTTCATTTGCATAACCTTCATTTTTCCTTCAAATCTCTTCCATGCTTTGGGCCGAACTGTTTTTCTCTTTTTGCAATGGAATATAGAAGATAAGGAAAACACAGTTCATGATGATAAAAGCTCTAGTTTGGAGAAAACTGACGAAATGATGGTGGAGAGAAAAGAAGATGAAGTTGGGGAACTTGTAGATACCACAAAAACAGATGGGGAAAAGAATGAAGGAAACCAGGAAGCACAAATTGGAAAGAGCACTCCCGTCTCCAATAAACCAGCCAAGAAGCGAATTACTCCCATGGCAATTGATCCAAAATAACACAACATTCGGCCTTTTTTTCTGAAGATTTTTTGTCCATCTGACAACCTGGTCTCCGTATCCACTTGTTCTTACTCAACCCTGACAGCATCCACCAACCTATTATCACTTGCAAGAAAACAAGCTCATATTGGTAGTACAAGTGCAGTGCAGCCGCGTCTGCTCGGAGACCAGTAATAAGCAAGACATGAATCATTTCAATACTCCTTTCTCCCTGTAGATGAATATTAGTTAGTTTCCTTTTTGGTTTGTATTATTTTTCTGTTTTCTGGATACCATAAACATACATTTCTCTTATAAAAATATATATATGAATGCCCCTTACAAGGGTCGTGATTTTGAATTCTCGTCTTTTCCGAGACTGCATAAGCAATAATCAGATTGCAGTTGATTTCACTTTCCTTCTTTTGATTGTGAGGTCTAGCCATTTCTGGTCATTCTTAAATTGCTTGCTAATGGTAGAGATTGTCATTTAATGACCTAATAAAATGCTTGGATTGTGAATCACGAATACAACATAGTTATCCAAGAAATCTAGTATAATGATGTTTCCATGGTTCACCAGGGTTCGATTGAAACTTGTCTATTGCTTTTGACTTGTTTAGGGTGGTGTTGAGTTGTATATGACTATCACTATTGAAAGGAAGGGAATTACGTGGGAAAGTGTTAAAAAGAGTACCTTGTTTCGATGGGGATATTATAATTGACGACTCTTTGATTGATTGATATTATATGTATATGTACGTGCACACACAAAACGTGAATGCTTGATTGATTCAGATAAGGCTTTCAGGAGTAGCCAAACTGGAATGTGATGACTTTGGACCACAATCGTATCTTGCCATGGAATACATGGAAGAGAAAATGATTCACTGGCTTTGTTTGAGAGAATGAAAGATTGTGGATTTATTCATATTAATGTCACCTTAACTGCAGTTTTGACTAGTTGCAGGCATTCAGGTTTAATTCATCAGAATCAAAAGTTTTTCGACTCCACAATGTCTGATTATGGGTTCGGACCATGCGAAGAACATTAATGGTTTCCGGGTTGTTCTCTTAGGCTGTTCTGGACATCTTGAGGAGTCACTTAGATTAGCTCAGACTATAAAGCTTAACAGTCACAGCAAGTGTCTGGGAAGCCTTAATGAGAAATAGCAGCTCAGTATCTCTTTGAACTGTAACCAAAAATGGACTAGCAACTACATTCCCTTGTTGTATGTCATCAATCTTGTGGCATGGGCCATCACTTCTCAATATCAATGGAGAAGATGAAAAAATTAGGGTTTGGAATGGACATAAACTATCATTGATTGTTGCCATTTTTCTATAGTTGATCCAATAACCCTTCTTCAACCTTGTTCACTTCAAGTTCCAACCAATTCATCTCCTAATGCTTCATCTACAAACTTTCTACTAACCATTTTCTACAAAATTACATTATAATTTTACAAATATGATCAAATTATATACGCAGAAAGTGTATAATAATTACTAAAATACTTGAATTTTTTATAAATATAAGTGATAAATTTATAGATCAAAATAATTTTGAGTTAGCGAATATTATAATTATTTAAATTAAATTATAAATATTATTAAATTTTTTTATTAAATTCACGTAAACATAATCAAAAATTGACATTAGAGGTTTAAGTTTCAAGAATATAAAAAAATTCATGTAAATAAGATGATAACAAAGAAAAATTCATTAATTACACACTTTTCAGGTCAATCGTTAAAGTATTTAAAATTTATATTAATTTTTGACAATTATTCAAATGGAATGTTGACAAATCAAATCGATTTGATGGCCATATCTGTCGGTTTGGACCATTTCATAACAAATAACAATTATTTCACTATAAGGTTAGAATCTGATTTAATTAAATGATCGATTTGTTTTGAAGATTTGATTAGGGTAAAATACAATCTTAATTTGGTATTTATTTTATTTCTCCAAAGTCTTTGTGATTTGACAATTAACAAATAGATTCAATTGTCATGTATATCATAAGCTCTTAACCCCAGCTGTCTCTTGCTATAAAGTTTCCTTAAAAATCTCCTACCACTAGCTAGGTCTTGAATTTGATTAGCATAATTTTAAAAAAAATAAACACTTTAAAATTGAATTTATTCTTTAATTTTCATTCATTAATTTATAAAAAATTATTGAAAACAAGTGATTTATAAATAATTATTTACACTAAAGTTTATATAATTTACATTATAATTTTTCTATCTTTAAATTATGTCAGAATATATATTTTTATAAGTTATTAAACACATAAAAGGGTAAAATTTTAGTGTATTAATTATTTTTTATTTGGCATTATTAATTCCCTTTTTAATTTATATAAAGATGTGATGCCTTCTCAAAAGCTGATGAGCAGTAGAATTTGATACCATGAAAATGATCTTTTCCTAGGCCACCATTTGAGGACCCATCAAGCTGGTCGCTCGCTTTTCTTTACTTTTACCGATTCAGGAAGCTTGAAATTTCAACCTAATCTCGATACACAACATAGTCAAGGACTACGAGGAGGAGCATTCAATTTCTTGACCCTTTTGATACGAATGCGTGTCAGATCCGTTTCAATCTTTCTCGTACCATTTTCTTCCTTGAACGTCATCAACATCTGACCAAGTGAGTCAGTTCTTGTAATATGGGCACTTCCCACCATTTTTATGGACGACATACATAGCTCAGCTTAACTATGGTTTGTTCATTCGTATATTCTTTAAGATCATACCCTAATAACAATTATCTCGGTAATGGTGTTTCAGAGATTTACATTATATTACAAATACTCTAAGGAGACACCATTTTTGTATTTATTTTTCGAGTCTGGACCACGAATCTTTAGGTCTCAGGATCTCGTACTTATAAAGTTCTTCAAAGCTCCTCTTCAATTCATGCTTGGAGCATGATTTCTGGTCATTGGAGTAATCTTTACGAGTCAAATCGAACTGGTTATTGCTTTTACACTAACTGGTCAGGCTCCTTGGCCCTGGAAAGCTTTGGTTGCAATAGATATAGATCGCATGATGCATATTCTCATTATAGCCTACATGGACAAGCTCGTAGCTGTATTATAAACACTTGCATGCAAATTGTGTACGGCTCATCGGATAAATGCATCCCTACATTAACAAAACTAATTATAGTTTTGAATTATACCCTGTAACGAAATAATTTATTTTGTACATAATACGTAATCCGTAATTTAAAATTTTAATATCGAATATTGGTACAATAATTCTAATTTTCTAAAGTAAAAAGGAAAAGAGCAAAATTTTTGTTTTTCTTCTTCAATCACTAGATCTTCTTTGGACCACTGTTAACATCAACAATCTTCAAGGAGTATTTTACCAAGCTAGATAGATTTCAAGTCCTTAATGTAAAGACATCATCATCATCATCAACTCCTTCTTGTGATGATATCATGCGATTTTGAGGAGAAGACCTCCGAGCAGAGAATGATGATGGCGAATTGTGCATGCGCATCTATACTACATTTAGAAATAGTAAGATGGTAACACAAAAATACAGAAAAAGAAAAGGTTGATCAGGATGTTTGAATCTCAAAGCAAAAGGTGACCTAGGCACTTGTACCTGCCACAACTTGATGAAGATCAACTGTATGATGCTCGATTTGTGCTATATCGAAAAATAATTTATAAGTAGAGTTGTCAACTTGTCATGATCCCGAAAATAGTCCTAAGTCCATCTAACATTCAGTCATTGTTTTGATAATTGAGTCCTTTAGGAGTGGTCGGGTTAGTGAAGTGGAGGTATGAAGTCAAAAAATTTTGTGTTCGAACCCCCTTATTTATGCTCTCTTAATTGAACCTGTCTTACAGGATTTGTCTAGTACAGAGTACTTAGTTGTCATAATTTGCAGATTATTGTGCCAATCTGAAGATTTACCCAATACTCGTCCAAAGCATAGTAACTGTGGGTTCTTCTGTTTCCAAAAAAATAATGAGGTTATATATAAAGGTATAAATTATATTTATTGTTTTAATAAATTAAATTTACGAATTCAATTAAATTTAATCTAAATTTGATCGTATTTATATATTTGGATTTAATGAATAGTAATTCATAAAGCGATTAAAATTACTTTGAGAACTAATCCAATGTCTTAAGAATCAAGATATATGTAGCTCTTAGAAACCAAATTATCAACATGAAAGCAGAAGGGGAGCTTCCTTCTATATTTCATGATGGTAGCAACTGTAGCATGCAAGTAGTTTTGATGGTAAAGTCAGTATTGTAGCATATGCCATTGATGTTCTCTAAAGTATGTGATATGCCTCAAGAACCACTTAGAGGAATATCAATCAAATCTTAATGATCTAACAAACCAAAATACAAAATATATCTAGGACTAAGTTGAAATTTATAAAAAATAAAAATTGCAATATTCTTTAGAAATATGAAAAATATATTATTAATTTGAAAATATATTATTCATTCTCATTAGAGAATCATCAATTTTCAATTGCATGTACATTTTTCTTTTAGCACTTACTAGGGATATGATTTGCATACATGTTGTTTATGTCTATGATATAGTCACTTAAAAAGATGCTGTAAATAAAGAAAATGTACGAATGCCATCTCTATTAACCGGGATCAAATCCTCTATGCCCATAATCCTATACCAACCTTATTCTATATGATCTTATCCACACAAATATGTAGAACTTAAAGAAATGTGTGGATAAGATTGTCTGGAACAGAGTTGACACAGGATTACGGGGACATAGGATTTTTTTTCCTGTTAACCCTAATTTTCTAGTGTCTTACTCTATAATGCTTTTAAATTGATATTAAAACACTTAGTCCGTGTTGACTTTAACCAATACTTTTTCAATTCCTTAATCATCATTATTTGGTTCTCTAATGTATGGCCAATCTGACCTATCCCTGGTTTTAAGCCAACTTTAAATTCTTCTTGCATCATATAACCTTCTGGCTAGGAGTGATCAAGTATTGCTGAAGCCGAAGAAGCAAAGGCAAGTTTTAGATTCAAACACTTGTCAAAGAAAGCAAAAAAGGGTTTCTTTCTTTACTTACCGAACCATGTATTTTAGGCCTTTCTATGGAAATGATACCTATGCTGTTCTATCATTTATATGAGTCAGAAACCATTTCAAGAATCGCTTAGATACAATTCGTTCTCTCCTCCATTGTTTTGTTTTTCTACTTTTTGGTCCAAATTTAAGCTGTTTTTTTTATCATGGACAAGTTCTCAATTTTCCCTTGGAATCCTGAAATTTTCATGGAAGATCATCAAGTCCTCAGTGACCAAGTTCCTTTTAGCTCACTTTCTCCGGTTAACTATCCTCTCCAAAGCCAACTATCACCGCCATCTTCTCTAACCCAGATACCGATTTCAAACCTTCTTCTAGGAGGCCAAATGGGAAACCCTAGAGAGGAAGAACAAGAAGAAGAACCAGAAGAAGAACTAGGAGCCACGAAAGAGATGATGTACAGAATAGCAGCCATGCAACCTGTAGAGATAGATCTAGCATCGATTAGCAAGCCTAAGAGAAGGAACGTGAGGATCAGCGACGACCCACAGAGCATCGCAGCTCGTCACAGGCGAGAGAGGATCAGTGAAAAGATGAGAATTCTTCAAAGACTCGTACCTGGAGGTACCAAAATGGACACTGCTTCAATGCTGGACGAAGCAACCCGCTACGTCAAGTTCCTCAAAAGACAAGTTCGCTTGCTTCAGACCATCAACCAACACCGACCCTTTACCGGAGACTGGCCGATAACCTACAACATACCTCTTGACTCCACCGTCTCAGTCTCACCCTCCCTTGAGACCCCATTTCACTGTTCTACTGGATTTCAACCCGGAGACTGAGGTAATCATCAGTGATTAGCAACTTAAACTTCAGTAGTCGAAGCAAATAATATTAATTACTAGAACAAATTAAGAGTTGCTTGCACTACATACACTGCTATGAGTTGGTTAGGATATGGTTGACGAAAGTGGCATTACATGATCTGTAGAACAAATCATAACGGTCAAGCTTGAGTTACGTCGACCCAGTACATACAATACTATATAATAATAAGGTGGGAATATGGAGGATTTTGGCCGGAAAGTTGGCGTGATCGTCAGCTTTTCAGGGAATAAGACAGTCGAGACGTAACACAACATATAGCTTTTGAGCAGAATTTCGGCCTGTGTGTGTTTGATTCTCTCCGTCTCTTTGTCTTTCTCTCGGTTTATAGTGTGTTGTGTAAGAACAGTATGGGTTGATGCACGTGCAATAAAGTCAGCCTAATTAGTTTGTAATTGTTTTTCTAGTACAATTAGCACGTGTAATTAAGGTTAATTAATTATGTTCATATATAAACTAAACTTCTTTAATAAAATATAATTACATGTTTTAAATAATTCGTATTTAGTTCCATATTATTAATTTTGACTCAAAAGTTTTAATAATAAATAACTAAATTTTATTAAAAATTTATAGTATATACATAAATTTATTCAATTTTTATCACTTAGTGTTAATAAATATATTGAATTAAAGACGAATTGAACAATTTTATCAATAGACATTTTCATACAAAAACTAGGTTTTTTGTGTACAAAAAGGCCGACTAGCAACTGATAGGCCGGCCCAATCCCACTCATTATTTAAAAAAAATTCTAAAACGACGTTGTTTTGAAAGTAATAATCGGGCCACAAGCTAAGCCGGATCCACGTAACCTCCAGCATAGTTGACCCATGGCCCAATCAACATAGGCCAAAACTGGGTCAAAACAAGCCGGGCCTATTTTGAAGTTTCTAATTTTCATAGGCAAAATTGGTTACCTGCGCCAAAATTAATGTCTAACAAAAACCAAGAATTTATTCATACGATAAAAAAAATTCAAAGAATTCATTATTAAATTTTATAAAAAAAACTTATTCAAATTTTTATAAAAACTATAAAAGATAAATTTGCATATTTTGCACAGGAATGGTACAGGCCTAAAGTCCCGCCCAACTAATCTGAAGTCAACGATCTAAGTCCAACCGACCTAAGTTTCGAGTTGGACCTAGACTTGAGGAGCCGGCCCAACCAGCCCGCTCCTCGGCTTTCAAAAAATATCTCTTCTTAAAAAGTTATTCTAAAATAGTATTACTTTGAAGAATCGGGCTGCGTCCGGGTACCTTGTCTAACTCATTGCCATTTCTATCTGCATATCTTAGTCCCAATAATTAACTCCAGACTAAAAATGGTATTATGCTAGACTTCAGTATCTCCAGAACAAGTCTTGAAGCACAAAAGAAAGGAACACACAACTCAAAACCAAGGTTACCCTTCTGGATGTACCTGCATATAGTAATAGTAGCCGCAGCTATGAAAAGGGAAGAGATTGTAAACCTAGCTTTTAACTAAAAGGAACATGAAACAATGGCAAATCTACAGCTTGTAGTTGGCAAGGTTAGTGTGATGATATGAAAAAGAAAATATGTATATCATCAATCTAAAAGCTTCATTATCATTAAAATCATGGACTTGCTATGAAACACAGGTAAGATAAACAAGCATGAAACATTGTAAGTTTCCTTGTTCATTTGTCCTTCTGAAGTTTCTCCACATAGGCCTGCAGAAAAGATGAATGAAAGCAAAACATCATGTATTTAACGAGCAAAATAAAGTTTGATTCAAAGGAAAAGAACACTCAAGACATGGAAATGTCCATTTGAGAATTTTGAGCATGAATCAGACCTCACCTGTGTAAGTTTTGTCAGTTTTGGCTTTGCAAATGACAGATACTGTTCAATCCTCTCCTGAGTTTGAGGGACATTCACACCCTTCATCGTGCCAGTAACTTTGTCAACCACTTTCTTCACTATGTTTTTGTAAGCATCTTTGCTCATTTGACCTTCCTTCCATGTGGGTTTTAGAATCTCCTTGACAAACTCTACAAGAGCAAATTTGAATGCACGGATTCCCTTTACATCCTTGCTCTTTTTGTTCTCATCATGCTTGTCGTCTCCATCAATTTTCTCCGGAGAACCACTGTCTTGTTTCTTCTCCGCTTGTATTTTTGTGCTTTCTTTCACTTCCGTTGCGTCATTTTTCTTGGAGACTCCAGATTCTGTACTCAGTTCAAGTTGATATGACTGGCCACCCTGATCGTTAGGTTCTCTTGTTGAACTACCAGCAATATTATGATCACCACCATTTTGTGCACCAGCAGACCATGAAGAGGGTAGATTTTGAGATGAAATATCATGTTTCCCTTCAGCAACTCTGTCCTGCCCAACAATGCTAGATGAAAGGCCTAGTGAACTATTTCTGAGAGTTTGCTTTTCAGGTTCAATGCTGTCACATATAGGATCATATTGCTTCCCAGGTACAACAGCTTGATTCGGATGAACAGTTTTAGCATCTGCATGATTATGAGAATTATGACCACTAAGAAGTTGTGGAAGCTGCTGTCCACTTGCAAGATAATGCGCCAGAGAAGCTTGGATGTTGCTAAACTGAGTAAGATGGTCACTGCTAACCATACTCTCAGATATTTTGATACCAGAATTCAATCTGGATGAATTTGTTTCCCCAAGGTCCGGGAATGCTTTTCCATCCTGAAGCATTGACTGGTTCTGAGGGCTTATTATGCTTCTGTATCTTGAGGGGTCCGTTGAAGTTGTGATTTGACTTTGTCCAATAACATCTAAACGTGGAAGAGGTAAAACATTTGAAGCCAGACCATTATGGTTGAAGCCGTGTGCTACCAGGGAACCGGCAGAAATGTTCATATGAGCAGCAGTTTTTCCACTCACAATCTTATCATCATGGCGCAAAGCTAAAGCCCCTGCCTCTCTTAAATTGTATTCCTGTTGAGTGAAAGATGGTTGTGGTATAGCCGCAATGGCTTCGCGCAGACGACCTGAAGTATCCT
The DNA here is from genome assembly GCA_027575705.1 of Erythroxylum echinodendron. NCBI lineage: Eukaryota > Viridiplantae > Streptophyta > Magnoliopsida > Malpighiales > Erythroxylaceae > Erythroxylum > Erythroxylum echinodendron. The sequence goes on from JANZXR010000172.1 coordinate 728,416, forward strand.
GTGTTACTACTGGGTCAAAATCAGGTAAAGAAGCATGCTCTCTCTCATTTCTATGGTCAAGTGGCTGAAGTCTAGGATTCCATTCAGGAGACATCTCCATATCACCAAGCCAATTCTCGGTAGATCTTTGCTCAGGCTGTAAGTTACCACCAGGAATGTCCGTCTTCCACTCCAGGCTTTGCTTTACATCATTCTCAACTGCTTTACGATCAATTCCCATCTTGTTTGCATCCCTATTGTGGGCCCATTTATCATCCATAGACCACTCACTAAGCCTTGGTTCAGGAGCACCAACTGTTTCATTTTTATCCTCACTCAAAACTGTAGCATGTGAAGAAGCCTTTACATCACTCCATTTTGATTCATTACAGACTCTCTTCACATCATCTGAGTTTTGGCCGTGCAGCAACCTATCATCTCTCGACCTATCAGGAGTTTTGCGTGTCTCACCATGATGAGAAAACCTGCAGTGCTTTCCATTTCTGCAATTCCCTGCAGCAAAAAACTTGCAAGGAACATCAGATGCTCTACGAGTTTCACGCTCCACACGTCTTTCGGGTGATGCATCTCTAGTTCTTCTGTCACTATCTCTGTCTCTAACCACCCCATTTGTGGACCATCTACCTGATGTATCAGAAGTACCATGATGAGAAAAACGGCACGATGAACCCCTCCTACAGTTACCTTTTAGGAAATCAGTACAACAATCATCTGGTCTTAAGCTGCCCAGAGGGTGCTCTCTCGCATCATGGGGATTGGAATACTTTGAAGCTGCAGTTTTCCTGTGTCTTTCCCATGTCTCCTCATGATCCTGGTGAAGAAAATCACAATGATTTCCTCTTCTGCATCTCCCAGCAGCAAAATCTTTACAGACTTGAGCTGGTAAACCTAATCTGTTTCTACTTCTGTCATACATTCCTGATTCCCTCCTATATCCTGGGACAGGGCTCCTGCTCCTGCTCCTGCTCCTGCTCCTGCTCCTGCTCCTGCTACTGCTCCTGCTCAGGCTCCTGCTTCTGCATGATCAACGTAAACAGGAGAATCAACCAGCTGAACCAACTCCGAATAACAAAAATCTGCTATATGGCATAAATATGAAATACGGAGAATCATCATCCATTTGTATCTGTTTTCGCATTTTTCCTCAAAAGATGTGAAAAGCACTGAACTTGTACATTCAAAATATATAGCAGGTACGAATTAACCTGTAGAATTATAATTAGAAACTAGAAATTTGGGAAAAAATCTGCATGTCTAGTCACCCTAGTCAAGTTATAAGAAAAAATTAAATAGATTGTAGATTCCAAAGCAATATATGGGGCATTAATACTTAAAAATCCTGATTACAGGGTTGTCAATGGCTACATGCAAAACACATAAATAAAAGCGACACTTTCAAGAGCTCTATGAGTAGATTCAGGATTGTATTCAACAGGTAGATAACAAAACCTTCTTGATCTTTTCCATTCATTTTTGGGAGAGTGGTGACGATTTTGTTGTCTCCAATCATCAAGGCCCGGAGACATTCTCGTTCCATAGCTCTCATCCTCATCCCATGAGGGCATTGCTTTCAATGTTCTGTCACGGTCTCCATCCACGTTGTCATCTCTTCGTGAACTTCTTCTACCGGAAAAGGGTTCAGTAGCAGACCATTTAGGGTGATCCCCACTAGCAGTATCTGGAGAATGCCAGCCCCGGCGTGCTTCTCTATCACGAAAAGATAAGTTTGCTTTCCCATTCCAAGCATTCTCTCTTACATTTTCCAATGGATTCCGAGACTCTTCTTTTAAATCCCATTTAGATCCACGCTTTCGCCCATTCCCACTCATTTTGCCAACAGGAGCACAACTGTCTGCTCAAATGGAGCAATCTGAGGAATATCAAAACCAAAATAATTAAATTTATTAAACAGATATCCAACTCCCAGGTAATTAAAAACTAAAATTTATTAAACATTGTTGAACCAAGCAAAGAAATTCTCAAGAACGACATTGAACCTGCAATGAATGAACTATTCTTCATTCTAACTTGAAAGTCCCAGCTGCAAGGACCGTGAAATTTCAATTTAACGTTCTCTTAGTAGTGCAATTGGCTTCCCTTTTAAATGTCCATAAGTTAGAAACATGAATTCTTGTAAGAATGCTAACCTCTGAAACAAATTCAACACTAAATTCATGATTTTCATTTTCTATAAGGTTAAAAACCTACCCTAATCCACGAATTTGAAGAAAAAATGAAAGTTAAAACCTTTCCTCTGTTTATCATATAATGAACATGATTTAAGCCCTCTAAACACCACAACAACAGCATTATAACGTTAGATCAACTTATGTGCTTTAAACTCCAAAATTCAGAACCTAGGTCTCAGATGCATAATTAAGTAAGTGAACATAATTCAGACTTGTTTCCGACAATGCTCCAAAATACCAGCCTATCTGTAATCTCTACAACAACAATGAAGAAGACCCAGTAAAAAATCCCACTAAACATGGAGCCTTACCTCTACTTTGCAAATTGATTAATGACTAAGGTTCCCAAGTGAAGGGCTTACAAACAAATGTGTCATACAAATCATTGGAAAATTGTCTAAACCCAGTCACAAACAGATGGAAACCCACGTACAATATAGAGTCTCGGACTCAAAGTAGAAAATGATCCAACAGGAAGCCAAGTCCCCCTAGCATCAACTATGAAAAGGGGAGGCTTAATCCCGATTGGAACAATCGAGGTCAAATCTCTCTGCAAGAGAATACCCTTCATCAAAACTTTTGATGGATATGAAATCAGAGAGAAGTGCTAATTTTTATACATTGCAGAGAGGAATGCTAATTGACTTCTCCATGATAATTGAGAGCAACACCATGACTAACCACATTGCAATCTATAGAATCACTACATACTAGAAAAACCAAAGCTTTAACAGAAATAAAATAAATAAATAGAAGTATGTGAAGTTGAAAATTCATACCAAAAGCCTTCTCTAGCTGACCAGAAGCTTAATTTTCCGTCTTTGCTGGCGAAACTCCAAACAGCAGAAGTCTACCCAGGTTCCCTCTACAACCCTAGAGCTCGATAAAGGGGCTACAACTTACAAGTTTTGGATTTTTCTTTTTTACAAGTTTTGGATTTTTCTTTTTTCTATTTCTATGAAGAATACAAAGGAAGAGAAAACCAAACTACCACGATAAAAACAAAACTAACAGAACTACTTTGACCCAAGAGCAAGCTTCCATCTTTGAGAGTAAAGCCAAAGTCTTGACCATGACACAGACTCTGAGATTTCCAGTTGATCGAGGGCTACTGAGACAATAAGCAGCAGAACCCTTTATTTGATTTGCGTCGATAGCTCGGAAAGTTTCACACTTTGCCGCTTCACCACATGGACAATTCGAATTTGTGGATGGAGATTGAAAGAAGGTTCCTTTGAGCGAAAGATTGCGACTTTGAGATTCTTAAATCAGAGAGAGAGTGAACCTTGTAAGATTCAGGTGAGAAACAGAGCTCCGGGCAGTGAATGGAGAGCGGGCGTAGTGTAGTACCGAGTGGTGTCTGGAATTGTGAGGGGTTAAGGAGAGGGTGCATCCAAATTTGGGATTTTTGTTTTTCCACTTCCAGTTCTATAAAAGCCCAACTTAGTATACATTATACATTAAGGTTTTGTTTCGTCTTTTGCTAATCTAATCTACTACGCTGCGTTTGGTTACTGTCTTCTGTGTGCGGAGACAGAACAAGTAGAAAATTTAGAGACGGAATAGAACAAAAATTAAAGACAGTAAGGTGTTTGATTGTGGTGAACAAAATAAGAAAAATTGTCCCCGTCTCGAGAACAGAAATGTATTTGATTGCAGGAGGACAGAACATAAAAACAGTGTCAATAACGAAAATGTCCCTCAGTATTATATGATTGAAAATATATAATGAATTGGTTATTTAAGAATTGTATCAATATTTCTTATAAATGTATTTGTAATTATGTAATTACCATTACAATTATTACAATATAATTAATTAATAACAATATAAGTAACTAAATTATTAGTAGTACTTAATTAATTACATTATATTTAAGTAACATATTATTATTAATGAAACTATAAGTAATTAAAAAATTATGAGTAATTAATGAAAATATTAAATAATTAAAATATAAATAGTCAGTAATTAAAATATTTGAATGAATTAAGCAAAACTAATTGAATAATTATTTAAAATTTTATAATGACTGAATTAATAACAAAATAATGAATTACATTATGATGATTAGTTAATTACATTAGATGATATTTAAAGAAGATATTAGGATTCATTAATTAAAATGTTGGAATTAATTAAAAATTACAATATAATGAATGAATTATTTAATGCAGTTGTACGAAATGAATTAATTACAATTTAATAACTTAAATTATTATTATTATTTAATTACATTACATTATGTTAATTGCAATTATAATTAGGCATAATGTAAATATTATAATAAAATAATGAATTACAATCTAATTAATTAAATTAATAGTATTATTTAATAGGTTTGAAAAAATCGTACAAGTGAGAAATTGTAACACATAATAATTTAGTTAAACATATAAGCATGTATGGAATTAATAACTTAATAGGTATGAAATCATCCTACAAGTATAAGTAATTAATTGTAACACATAATAATGTAATTAAACATCGAAGCATTCATGTCATTAAGTACATAATAGGTTCAACATACATCCAATCCTTATATTTTATTAATAATGTCCTTAACAATAATACCGAAAATGCTCTAATAGCAAAGAGTAAAAATTCTTGACTCCATGCCATTTTTTTCTTCAATGTGGCAACTTCAGTTACGTGTTCAGTTGTTGGGAGTGAAAATTGAGTCGGTATTGATGGGACTTCAGTGGCGGTTGGAACAAGTTCCTCATTTCGAGTTGAAGTACGCCTACTGACATCCATGACATAGGCACTTTCTGCTTCAATCAACGTGCGATACCCCTTGAATCGAGCATTCGGAAAGCCCTCAGTTGCCGATTTAACATCAGCCCAATTGGTTAAAATACCTACTTGACGCCCAACAAAAACGACATAAAAGTTGTAGCGACCCATAATGAATTACCTGAAAAGTATGCATATAATCATTATTCATACACGCACATAAATTTGAAACATTAAACATTGAATAAACTATCCATTCATCCCTGATATAGAAGTGTACAAACTAAGTTAACAATTCATCAGATCATCATTCAACATAACATAGGGTGTTTGAAGATAACGCACGACGTATTTACATGCGAAGCTACTATGTAGCCATTAAATATTAAGAAGAAATAATGTCATATTTCTTCATCTAACAGACTTCTGACATAGGCCTGTTGTTGTTCTGCATCTATACCCCAGAAAAGACTCCCAGCATGCATATTTTTTGCAAAGGTCCTTACAGTCCTAACAACTTCCTCTGTGGAGAAACCCAAATTACGAAGCGCTTCACCTAGTTGGCGATTTTGCGCTCCTACAATGGCATCAGCAAGGATCTTTGCATTCTCTCTACCACTGTCAATGGCCTCAGCAAATGAGGCAGCAAGGCTTTCGAACACTTCAACATCCTGCATCTTCCTCTTCCCACGTTTTTGTTGCCTCCCTTCTATGTTGCTAGAAGAGGCAACATAACTAGCGGGAGGGGCGGAAACATCTGGAATAGGAGTGCCGGATGGGGCTACTGGATCTGTTGGGGTTGCAGGAGCTGCTGGATCTACTGGTGATTCGCTTTAAATTTCATCTGTTTTAAGCGCAGCAGCAACAGAAGGACCATCTTCAGCCCCTGCACCACTGGCTCTGTCTCTCCCAAACACAAACTCAAGTCTAGAATAAAGCGGGAAAGGATTTCCAGGAGTGTAAAACTTGTTAGGGTGGCTCTGAATCAAAACACAGAAAAGTTCAGCATGACAAACAAATAAGTATTAGAATGGTTCTATAAATAATAACATAATCCACCAAAACAATTACCCTCATCCATTCGGCCAGCACTTACTTGCTATCAACCTCAACACATTGCTTGGTTTCATTCCAACCAAACCCACTGCAGTTCAACATGTCAAACGCTGTCTGATATTTGTCCTTTAACCTCTTGTGCTTATTTTTGACATGCCTCCTGTCTATGCCACAATTAGGAAACTTCTCTACCATCATTGTAGCAAGAAGTTGGAATGTGCCAGGTTTAAATTGCCCATTATCAGCTCTGTGACCAGCCACAATGGCACCCTCCATGAAAGTAACAAGTGCTTCTGTTTCCTCGTCAGTCCACACTCTTAACATTGCACCTAAACCATGCAAGGTCATACCCCAAACCATGCACAAACCATTTACATAATTGAGTAACCAACATACATTGACACTTATGTTGCAATCAAGAAGAGCAAATTCATTTATAAGAAACATTTAATTAAGTACAAATACAACAACGTAACAGAAAATTAATGGTGCCGCATTAATTTCAGTTACAATGGAAGTCTACAATATAATGAGAAATGAACACAAACACTCAAATTTGAACACAATTCAATAAAAACACACATTGCACTGAAAGTTTACAAGTTAATGGTTTCTTCTTCATTCATCGAACATATTCTTAGTTAAATCCTCCCTCCATTGACTCCATTCATTATTTGGCTCAACACGATCCACAAAGAAAGGGAAAGGTGTATCTTCTCCAATTGGCAGATCCTCGACCTTAAGAGGAGTAAGCTCTACTAGATCATACGTCATATGCAACCTAATAAAGTTATGCAGAAGGCAGCATGCAAGAATTATGCGCACATGAGTGGCTGCTGGATAAAAAGAAGGATTTCTTAGGATTTTCCATCTGTTTTTCAGTAAATCAAATGCACGTTCAATCACATTTCTGGCAGAAGAGTGTCTCTTATTAAACAGCTCTTCGGGGTTTCTAGGTGATCTTCCATCTCTTGCCCACTCTTGAATATGGTATCTTGTGCCTCTAAAAGGTGCAAGAAAGCTAGGAGCATTGCTATACCCAGCATCTACT